>JARGYV010057785.1:0-15598 GCA_029532675.1 Ornithodoros moubata | reverse complement strand
GCCGGTTAGAGATGTCGCCAATTACACCACAGCGACAGCCTTCTCACCGGATTGAGATGCCTTGCTAGTTGGACCAAGACGTACATTCACACACAGCCATGGCAGTTGGCAACCTTGTAGGCTGAAGTGGTGGTATTCAGGAACCAGTGAAACGAACACGAGATAAGGCCCCATTACACCCAGATGCATTGTGACTGTCAAGGACAACCAATGAAAAGGGTCCCACCAGTGGGACTGAACCCACATCCCTCGGATGGCCGGTTAGAGATGTCGCCAATTACACCACAGCGACAGCCTTCTCACCGGATTGAGATGCCTTGCTAGTTGGACCGAGACGTACATTCACTGTCACATTCACACACAGCCATGGCAGTTGGCAACCTCGTAGGCCGTGGTTTCTTGCCCCACTGGTGAAACAGTTTTTGATTGGGTGTGTTTAAGTTGTTATTGGGCTTTTTAATTAGAGATTTTGGGGGAAATGGAGATTCCAGATAACTAACCATATATCCACTTTGTAAAATGAATAATCGCTTTGAGCTTTCTACGCATGTGACATATAATCTCTGCAGTGCGGGTGACTTTATCACAGCTTTGATCCTATGTCATGTTGGCAGGTTATTCCTTTTACCATTTATGTGTACTTCCTATCATTTGATGACAAAGAGGGTGTCCAAATAAAGCAATGTTGAAGGGCATGGCTCTTTACTGCTCCTTTTGTGAGCGAAAACCATTCCATTGCTGGGGAACCGATACGTAGACCATAGAAACATTTTATTCCTTGTTGGATTTCCCATTTGTAGTGAATAAGTAAAAATTGAGAGAGTTTGATGAGTGAAGTGGCGGTGTGCAAAGGCACGCTGGGAGGCCTCCTGGAGATGGTTGACTTTCTTCTTTCCTCTTTTATAGAAGAGCGAAAGAATCCTAGACTATATGTTCTGGATACACAAGAATGTAAGTTTCATAAGTGGTGCCAGATGGGCTAGTTGGTTTGGTTCAGCAATGCACATGGCGGAAAGAAAACAGGGACAGAAAGACGTAGTGTCTGTGTCTTTCTGTCCCTGTTTTCTTTACGCCATGTGCATTGCTGAATGTAAGTTTGTAGTAGAACACTTTAGACGTTGTCCGAATTCCTATTGGACGCGCCTCTGCATGTTCTAAATGTGCCTTATCCAATCGGCTTCCAGTGTCCAGCTCACGCCTTGAGCACCGTGGTTTCCTTCAAATGGCTACACACTTTCTTAACATTGATTTCGAGGGGTTGTCTTCGTTTACCAAAAACTATCGTCCACCATGCCACATCGCGTCGTTGTCTGTACGAGCTAATACGAAGCTTTTATTCCAGTAGACTTTCGCAAAATCTACCCTGAATAGGAAATTTGGCGAGCGTATACCGACAGGGACTGCCAGGATCGACTGCAACGATTATTGTGAAGGAGCAGTAGTTTTCCAACAGTAATTATTTATATGTGTGCAACACCGAAGGCTAGGTGCATTAGAAGAGACCATTCTTTCCCAGGCGATGATCCCGGGCTCCGTTGCCATAGCGACCCGGGGGCCTCCCTTCCTTCAGGCTTTCAACATGTCGGAGCACATCGTGTGGTCACGTGACACGAGGAGCCCTCGAGCCCTCGGCTAAAAGTGAAGTTGTGGCCAAAGGTCGATTACTCAGCACTGCATAATCGCCCAATCGAAGGAGGACATCGAATGTGTCGTCTGCTTCTGCAATTAGTAGCCAAGAGCACAGGCGGAAAACTCTTTTCGGAACCGACGCAACTTTCCGAATTCCTGTTGGGAACAAGGGCGGAAATAGAGAACGTAATTCTGATTCGAAAACCAGTTGACACAAGTACCATGCAACACCGCTTCCCCCGTTTGTGTTTTTCATTGCATTTCTTGGAAACGGAATTGCACGTGGCGTTTCGGTGCCACCGTCGTGCGGATGGTGCGGGCAACGTGACATCCTTGTGCCGTAAGGGGGGGAAAAGAGCACAGCCGACCGCACGATTCGAACCGATGCCACCATCTTTGGCACGCGTCCGGCATCTGCCACGGAGATGAAATACGAGGCCGGACACCTTGCCTGCGGGACATGTTGCTTTAGGAAAAGCACTCGTGGCCTGACTATGTGAGAGGAAGAGAAGAAATCTTTCAACTGCAAGCCCAGAAAATGTTTTCGTGGATGGATTAGCGCATCGAATGACTGCATTCATTTTTCACCACGATTAGAAGCAAACAATTTGATATATCTACAGGCCTCCAGCAGTTGGAATCAAATGCTGCCGGTAGGTTTGGCGTAAGGTTGTAAATGGGCATGAAGTCAACTGCGCGTGGTAAAACGGGGGAAGGCACGTTGAAACGGGAGCGCATGAAAAGCTTCATTCAGATGGCACAAATGTCTCTGCTCGCATTGTGACCAATATTGTGTGTACCAATATTTGTAACTGAACGGAGCGTATGTTTCAGCATGGCCGAGGACAGGCGGCAGCACGGACGTCACACGACGCTCTGATCGGCATCATGCAGTGGTACGTCCCGGGCTTCCTTGTCTGTTCACACGGGCGTTCGGAGCTTCGAGAAGCCCTCTAGGCGACATTTCATCCCCACTTTAAACATCGAATTGTTCGACAGAGTTTTTGATTTGGCAAGCGCCGCCTGAAGCCCAGGTGGCATGACCTGCATGCAGGTACTCCCAACAGGTGGCCAAGCACCCGACTGCTGTCATCCTGGTCGTCTTCTCGCTCGCTGCTACGGCGATCATCGTCTCTTTCACCACACGAGGGTTGCCCAACTTCAGAGATCCTTTGTTGGTAAGTCGTTTCCCTTCCTATCTTCTCTGGCTGGGTGAAAAATTCCCATTTTAGCTGCAATTTACGCGATCATCAGGAGTGCACTCGCTGGACGGGGGCCCCTAGTGCAAGCCACAAAGTGTTGCCTAGAGAGCGAGGCAGTTTTCGCGACTGGGTTCCGGGGCTGAGCGAAAATCCACTCTGGAGGCGTTCCTTGTCCATGCGCCTTGTACTGTCATGCCACGAGCTTGCAACGGGTCAGAGCTACAAGGCAGTGCTAACAAGAAAAATGAGAGCCCTATTTTTCTGCTATCACTGTTTTTCTTTCTTGCCATAATTGTAGTTCCTTCATAAATTGTAAACCTGAACGATTGCTTTGAATTGTAAGGCTGAATGATGAGCATCCAACTTTCATCCCCAAATTCCTGTGCTGACCGCGAGCTATGGGCGTCAAAACACGCCAATCATGTGCCTCCTCCATTATTGTTGCATTTCAATTTATGCGCAGTAGTAATGACTGCCAAGTTTAAGTTATCACAGAATGCGTCCGTAAGCCCATTTTCTGCATGCCTCCAACAAGCGTTCGTTTCCTCATCAACTGTAAGCGCCTAACGATGGTCGTTTCATCGTGACCTTCTGAAGCCACCTTCAGGAACGTCGTCTGCTCATGAGACCCAAGGAAGGCTGTCGAGTTGAGCTTTCCATTGATATCCCTGCCAACAACGAGGCAACTGTCTCCAGGAACAAGATCTCTTAGTGGCAATTCTTTGTAGGCTCTTGGAGTGAGGTCGCCTTCAAAAAAAGATAATTAATGGAGCGGAGCGTGTTGAGGAACGCTACCAAACGCCTGTCGGGCGTAAAAAGCGAGGATATCTCGCTAGGTGCGCTGTGGTCGGTTGAGCAGGGTGGGCCGCATTCGACAGAGGCCGTTCATTTCGGAACAACCATGTGCACTTGTTCTGCCAGAGTGGCCATCCTTGCCACCAAGTGCATGCGCCTTTCATGAAATATCTCATGTTGTCAATTGCTACATAGCGAGCGTTCCGCAAGCAGCCCAACGCACGTATGAGACGTTGCACCCGACTCTCAGTGCATTGTGCTACTAGAGTTCAAGACCATTTTGCACACCGAGCCGAAAAGAGAGATTGCATCTCGCCAGCTGCAATCAGTTGTCAAGCATTTGTCGAAAAGCATCCAACTGATACGTACGGTACTACATGTAGCGTTAAGAGTGGTCTCCGGGAGTGTTATATGATGTTAACATGAAGAGGAGTGAGTCTTGGGACCGACACTCGAGACTCCATCTTTCATTATTCCAGTGTTTCCAGATGAAATCTTACATGTATCTGTCTTTAGATCACTACACTACATACCGAAAGTGACGAATAAAATGGATTCTTGCTAAGCTCAAGTGGGTGACCTTTCGCAGAATTCAGTTTCATTGAAAGGAACCTCATCTAACGATTATTCCTTTTGCTGTCGTGCTAATTTTGATTGCCTATGAAAGAAAATGTCTGATTGATGTGGTCTTGTTTAACCCTTCCGAAAGATTAGAGCTTGATTTTACCTTAAAATACACTCTATCGAGGAATCAATTTGGAAAACGCGGAGCCCTACTCGTGAAATTCCCTCCTGGCACGTAGTCAGTACAAGGCGCTGTCCTTCTTTCACTCTTTGCGACAAGGAACGCCTCCAGATTGAATTTTCACGAGAGCTCGTAATTAAAAAGCTATTTAGCTCATTAGCCCTCTGGCCGTGACATAGTGGCGCGATTCGAATGTCCGCATGACCCCGGAACCCACTCGCAAAACCAGCATTTACCTTGTTCTCAAAGATTTTAAAGAAAAATTTGCATCGCCCTGTGTACATATATATTTCATACTGCGGAGGTTATCCTTTTAGTGCGTTATTACATAGCCGGTAATCAGGCTCTCCGTAAAGAATGTTTTATCCAGTATATGCGGATCATGCAACTTATTGCTACAAAAGTCACCGTTTGGGCACTTCAAGGCTACATTGTAGGATACTGTAAAAGTGTCAAATCATGCGCGAAAACTCATTACTGCTTTGAGATCGTGGAGGAAAAGATCGTTGATAAAGCCGCCTGGAAGAGCCGTGCCCTGGCGCCATCTGTGTACCAACGACAGAAGCGAAGCCCCTAAAAGATGGCAGCAGGGTTGTTCGGAGTGTGCCTACCCGTCCGCCCGCCCGCCCGCGCTGCCGCCATCTTAGCATGAGAAAAAAGCGCGCCCGTGAAAAGGTGGTTAGGGTTAGCGCCCTACCGGGAAAGTGCTTCACTATTGGTTCGCCACAGTGTCATGGAGCAGACTGGTAAACGGTCTGACAGAAAGCGAACGCACAAGGACGCGCTTGGGGCCGCTTCAGAGCCAGAGGAGTTCATCGTTGAGAAGATCCTCGATCGTCGTGTCCGTCAGGGCAAAGTTGAATACCTGCTCAAGTGGAAAGGATACGCCGACACTGAAAACACTTGGGAGCCCGAAGAAAATCTTGACTGTCCGGGCCTCATATCCGAATTCGAGGAGAAACGTAAGCGAAACGCGGACGAGTCCAAGATGAAGGAAGACGCTGACCTGCCTTCCCGTAAAAAGAAGCGTCAAGACCCGGACGCAAAACCACGAGGCTTCGATCGGGGACTCGAACCAGACAGGATCATTGGCGCTACAGACTCCAGCGGCGAGTTAATGTTTCTCATCAAGTGGAAAGACTGCGACGAGGCGGACATCGTGCCAGCTCGCATTGCCAACGTCCGCTGTCCACAAGTCGTGATCCGTTTTTACGAAGAACGTCTCACGTGGGATACATGCACCAGCAAGGATGATGACAATGCAGACAAAGACTCGAAGGGGTGACAACCCCCAGCTTCTGCTTTTGGTGGTATTTTTTTAAAAAGAAGAACGTTGATTACTTGTTGGCAGGTCCAGTGTATACGGTTCTGATTATGTACTCGGGCGTTTAATAAACATGCGTTAGCGATGCCTCGTTTCTCCCTCTCTTTATTTGGCGGGAAGGATGAGAGATTTCACCTTCTGCTGTCTGTTTGGCATTTGAGTTGGTTTTGTTTATTCCCTCATTGGCTGTTCTTGTGCAGAAAAGTGTTGGGCATTAGTGTGGTGCACTTGAGAATTCAGTTGTAGAGAAAAACCAACCAGGCTTCACTTGTAGCATTTCTTCACAAATCAACTGCTGTGCACACTTGAGAATAGATGACTGTACAGGTCAGGGGCCTTGTGCCGCCCTGGGCTTGGCCTACATCAACTAGCTAGGGCTCTTGACGCGTGGTCCAGCCAAGTTCTTGTCTTGCTGTGGCTCCCTTCGTGACCTCAGCCTTAAAATATCTCCAGTGGAGGGGAAATGGACAACATGAAGAAGCTGCTAAATCATGTTTACTCTTGAATCCTGAACACCTTCATCCCTACATTGTGAACACCCTCGACTAAGGTTTGAGGCTTACCTGGTTCACCTGACCTCCATTGTACACAAGTTGACGTCCACTACTTTTCCATTTATTTGGTGTCTAGTTATATCGAATACTTTCTCACTGAAGTCCATTTTCCTTCCTCCTCTGCTCGCTTTAAGCAATTCTAAACAGCTCCTTCCCCGTAAGGATGGTACCCATTTTCACAGCTGTGCTATGACATGGTTTCCCTTGACGTTGAAGGTGTCTTTTGTTATCAAGGCTCGGGACTTCCATGGCCCAGGACCAAAATAGGCACGTTCTCTAGATCAGAGACATTAATTGATGCAATGTTGCATTGTTCTCTCCTGTCCTGCTTGCATGTTTTTGCAGCCTTACTGTTATTGTAAATGGCATTTGATGTGTTTGGTTGAAGGGCTTTGAGCCTAGAGGGACAGTGCTCGCCCAGAGGGCCACAGCGTGGAACAACCTGCTGTCCAGCCCCAGTTGGAATGGGGTCCTGTCTATGTATCCCGGTCCCCAGGAAGCTTCGAGGGCCGCTATCATTACTGCCTCTCCACCTGTGGAAGTCGCTGTGCAACGTTCAGGAAAAGCACCTCTTGCCCAAGTAGGACCCATCCCCCTGTGCACTAGTCAGTGTAGTAATTGCTCACGGCTTAAATGAATGAAGGAACTTGAGGTCCTATCTCGCAATTTTGGACCTTTCAGCAGAGGGCCCTTAAACGGAAATGATTTTTTTTTTTATTTATTTCAAATACTTCTAGCCTCCTCCTAGGGGCCAAAGGTATTTAAAATGATTAATATTAGGTGATGTGCAGGAATGAATCAAAGCAAAGTACTTCCTTTCTCGTGGATTTTTTTTCTTCTGAGTCTCATTTGCCATGAGTTACACCGACTTGTAACTCTCTTCAAACTGTTATTTGTCAACATTCATGATACTCCCCGAGATTGGAGAACAGAAAGAGGACACGACAAAAATCTCAAACACTGCTGAAGTTTAACGCACAAAAGGAAGGCCTAAATACAGTTCGGGAGGTGGGGAAACATTTTAATTTGGTTCTAAAGAAGTGAGGGAAGGCCTGATCACGACATTTCCAGACCTTAAGACGTTACCTGCGTTGCATAACAAAAAGAAACAGGAAAGATTGCATCCACGTTTAGCTGGAGCTGAAAAATTCTCTCAACTGATAATTGTGACAGTAGTTGGGATCAATTCTCTCTTCATGAAGGAGACAAACACTATTGTGAACAGAAAACACTGAACAAAAACAGGTTATTATATTTATTCACATGTTTTAGTCACATCACTGGTAGTCTTACCAACTATCTGAAGTCTGTTGAGCTCGTTAAGTGACGGAAAAAAGAAAAAAAAAAAAAACAACCCAAGCCCGGTCGTTCAAAAATGAAATTTTTGAAAATGTACCTTTAGTCTAACAGCTAAATTTGTACACTTTGCTCGTACTTCCCGACAGCATTTACTTTATTTCTTCTAATATACTAGCCTTCAGCTTCCCGGAGATCCACATCACGGGTGACCCACAGCACACATGTTCCCAACAACATAACATATCAACAGATAGCATGCAAGAAAGATGATTAAAAGGTGGTTGTATTTGCTTTGATTGCACTTTTTCTCTCTTTTTTTTTTGTTGTTGTTTGCTGGGGTTGCCCGAGCAGACGTCACCAGCTCTTCCTTTGTCTGGGCCGGCCAACGCGAGTCAGCCCGAAGTGATTCTGCAGGGAGACGGTGGCTATATGTACGGACGCCTCGTCCAAGGGCCGTCGAGTCGGCACCAGAAGCAGAAGAAGATGAAGAACCCACAGCAACGATTGAAACAGAAAAAGATGCACGTGAAGCGGCCCTCATGGCAGCCATCTGGACCTGATCTTGCTTTTTTCTGCGGTGAACCTGGTAACTGGTTCATGCATTGGTATAAGCTTTCAAGTTGAGCCATGCTGGGGTTTCGTATAGTTAAACCTCCCTGTAATGAAATGTCTATATGGCGTAGTTCTCCTTAGATAAAAATTTCCAGTGCCCCATTAACTACAATAGAAATTGGTGCATTTCAGCAATCGGTGTAATGAAGTGTTTTCATGTGAGCATGAACCTTCTTCAAATCCGCCGAGAACAAATTGTCAGATTACATCCGAGGAAAGTGAATTGAATGTGTGTGTGCTTTAGCAGAGTTGTCTGCTTCACAGTTGGTGTGACAGTAACGCAGTACACTAATAGATATGGCAAGCGGCTGTTTTTCTACTGATTATGTATGCAGTGAAGTTCTGTCTGTTACAAACTTCTGGGCCCAAGTTTGCAACTGAGTTCTTCCTCGACTTCGTTATAGGGAGGTTTAACTGTACATTAATGAAGAGCTTACTTCGGCCACATTCCAGTATTTTTTTGGCACAGGCACATTTGTCTCACTTTTAAACCCACAGTCAAAATGAACACCAGTGTGTCGGAACCTTAGCGAGACCTTGGAGGAACCTTCTTTCCAACACTGCTTTAGAGAGCAGCGTCTATTTATTCTGATGTGGTATTGACCCTTCCCAATGTTCATCACATAGTATGTTCTCCTGTCTACAGTCATCACGAAGTTTACGCCAGTGCTAGGCTGTGTATTCTTTCTTGTGTCACAGGTATTTTGAATTTGGAATAATTCGACCTTGATCAAATGACCAAAATTACTTTCAGGACGTAATCATGGCCACATGGTCGTCGGCAGTCGTTCAGCCCCTTCTTCTGGCAAGAGGGGACTCTTCTCGTGGGACGCTCTCATTTCCGTGTGCCACTTGGATCACGACCGTCTGAGGACTCCCGAGAGCCTATGGCTTATCTGCGAAAGGGATCGCAAGGGTCACTGCTGTCCATCCTGGTCAATTCCAAATTACATTGCTCTCCTGCACAACCGGTCCTCATGTTTTGAACTCACGCCCAAGGATGTTACAGAGGTAGCTGCCTTCACTACTTTATTGAACCGGGTGCCACACCATGAATTGGGCATTTTTCCCACACATCTTGGTCTGTATTGCTTTCCTTACTGTGAATACCCTAATGGAAGCGGTATGGTCGTAGGTCAAGGGTACTACTATAAATGGTAAGCATAGTTATATGAGGCATCAGGGACAACTGTTGTTGTGTCATTATCTAATACACTTATGCTCGACACTTTTTTCTGATACCATACAAGGTAAGGAAGGGTAATCCGCTGTGAATCGCCCTTTCCTTCTTGACCTCGTTCCCAAAATACATAGCAAGTACCCACAAGGAGTTAATATGCACTCGCTGCCTTGAGTGGACACTTGACGTGTTGTGAGGGGTCCCTTCAATGAATGAGAAGCATAATGGGTGTCAGTGGTGGCAGAACATGGATGAATCAGGGGACTCATCACGTATCCCCCCTCTTGCTGCTCTAGTGATCACATAACCTCAGGAACATGTACTTTGATGCTTAAGTTGATCGTACAACATTAGCATTTCGTACCCACGTAAGTGGGTTTGGTACAGCATGAAATTACTTATCAAAATTCATGCAGGGAACATAATACGTATTAGCTAGAATAAACAGTAGCCAATGTTTTTTCTTGCCTGTTCTCTGCTGAATTTACAACATTTTCAAGTTGTGTTTTGCCTCTGTTCATGTGTAATGAGTTTCGGGGCACAAGTTGATGTTGAAGATGACCAGTGATATGTTGTTAGCTCGGTTACAAAGCCCGACTGCTGTTTCACTCTGTCACCCTTGTAGGTCATGGAACGGTTGAAGGCGTGCGCCCCATACTACCACAGCATGAAGCTCAGCCACGATTGCTCAGCAGACGCCCTCTTATGTCGTGGGGTTCCTCAAGAGTGCACGGAATATAATGCCATCTACAACATCTTGCATTACCTGGCCGATGCAGATTTCTTAGCACCATCGTCACCAACACAGCCATCTCAACACGATGAAGACGGGTTGCCTTCCGCAAACAGCAGCAGAGACTTTTCCGCCACCGATTCCTCATCTCTGCTCGCTTATACGACCATTTTTCTCCCAATTGCTCAGAGCACAGCCGCCATGGAATACTTCAAAGAACTCGAAGAAGGGCCTCCCCTATACGACGATGTCACTGAGGTATGAATTTGGGATAATTACGCGAGTTTATAAGTAGAAGAAGTATCCCGAGCTCGTGTCGACTACTTCCTTCGGTGATCTACATTGCAGTTTCTGACACAGCTGTAGCAAAATATTGTGGCAAGAAATAGCTCGTGGAAAGCTTCCAGTAGAAGGTGACATGTTAGCTAACGATCTGTCATCCACCATTATGCTCTGTCATTTGTCAGTTGAAAGATGCTATGTGTAGAGTATAAAAATATGGTTTCATTCTGCACAGCTGAAGTAAAATTGTAAACTTGATGGTCAGAAATGTGATTTCTTTCTTGATTGATCGGCTGATTTTCTCCAGGTGGTGGCCATGGAACTAGGCCTGAAACATGCCCTCTTTGATGAGTATCTGGTGCATGACACAGTGTATGTGGGCATGGCAGGCATCACAGTGTTCCTTGTGATGTGGATGTACACGCAGTCATTTTTGGTTACCTTGGTCACGTGCCTGGCTGTGTTCTTCTCCTTGGGTACTGCATACTTCCTCTACACTGTCGTCTTCAGGGTGCCCTTCTTTCCCTTTATGAACATCCTTACGCTAACCATAGCTATTGGTATGTACCATTTCAGAATGTCTCCTTTTTACAAGTCGCTTTGTGAAAACCTTCCTAAATTTTCACCTCTTGTATCCTCTGTAACCTCTATCCTATGTAACCTCTTGGCAGAAGCACTAGGCTTGTCTTGTACCTTTTGCATCGGGCCAGGCTGCTATGTGCCCAGCACATCACATTGCAAGTGTGCGCACATTAATGAATGTTGTTCATTATTTATGGCACATTACTCAAGCATGGCTGTACAAGTTCTGCCTCATTCCCGACATTCTTATATCTTGTAGTCTTGTAAGCAATCTCCTGCTCCGCCTCCTGAGCACCCAAGCTAATAAAAGGCCACGGGAGGAAGCCGACTGCAAACAGGCGCCTTGGGGCGTGCAAAGGGGTCTGGGCTGGTCTGCTTATTACGGCAGCAAGATACAAAAAAACAAGGAAAAATACAGCAGCATAACGGAGCCACATCATCAAGTAACTTTTAGAAGGCGTTTGATTCGCACAACATAAGTGATATTTCATTTACGGCCGATACATCAGACAACTTTCAAGTCATTTCGTCATTGCGAGGTGCATACCAGTGCCTTACAAAAGTGGCAGAGCAGGAATCGCTTGGGCTACAAAATATAGAGCAGTCGTAATCTCTCAATTTATTGATTGCTGCAGCGAAACAGCCGAGAGCTGCCACAGATTTGACACATGCTTTAAGTGGAACAATCTGTTTGGGTTTGTAGCCTCCCTGTTGTAACAAGGACGTTGTGAAGATGGTGGTATTGGTATGCAGATTATCATTTGTATCATGTAGCCCCGGCCTTGTGTGGAATGGGTGATTGATAAAATGGCATAGAAGGGGATAACTGCATAACTTACAAGCCTGAGTATGAGTACAGAAAAAGTATGTTCCCATACTGAGGCTAGTAAGTCACGTATGTAATCGGTGGCACGTTTCGGACAGGCATTGGAGCAGACGACGCTTTCATCTATTGCAAGATGTGGGGCTGCGCAAAAGCGGAGAAGAATAACGGGACGTTGGTGAAGCTGGTGCGCGACACCCTCCATCACGCTTGCCTCTCCATGCTGGTGACCAGCGTCACCACCGCAACAGCCTTTTTTGCCAGTTTCACCAGCAGCATCACAGCTGTGAGATGTTTCAGGTACAAGATTCTATCTGGATTACATTTTTGTTGTATTGCAGTGCATGACTAGATTTGCACGCAAACTCCTTTGCTAGTAGAGCATGAACTACAGGCGGAGTCTCCTCACTTTGATGCCATTCTCCGTTATCTCTTTGCCCATTGAATAAAAAAGTATGGGGTCTCACAGAGGAGGTTTCAGCCAGGATGCCTCGTCTCAGAATCTGATAGGAAGTGAGTGCAACATTATTACTACAGAAGTAAGAGTGGTTAATGAAATGTCACATTATCGTAGCTGCTTACATTACAGCGGAGGGTGAAAACTTAAAAAATACTGGCACTGTTTTTTGTGTTATGTTGGATTGCTTGTTATAAGCAAGCTTTGTTGATTGTTGTCTCGCAGCCTCTTTGCTGGCACTGCAGTTCTGGCCAACTTTCTGTTCACGGTGACATGGCTCCCTGCTGCACTCATTCTGGCAGAGAAGTGGTGCTCCTCCGCGTGCTGCCTTTGCATTCCCCCCTTTGGGGTGTACATGCCTCAGATCCAGCGCTTCTGGTGCTGCTCACCACTTTGTGGCGCGCTGTGGCGCATGCACTACTCCTTTTCGGACGCAGCCCGCATTTTCTACGACAAGATTCTGCCGTGCATGGTCATCCGACCACGGTGGTTTTGGCTGTGTTCTCTATCCCTGGTGGCAGCCGGAGGTGCCTTTGCCATCTTCTGCCATCCCGGACTGAGCCTGCCTGAATCTAGAGAGTTCCAGATCCTAAGTGCCAACCATCCCTTCGAGCGCTACGACCTCGTCTTCAAGAAAAAGTTCTGGTTTGAGAAAGCACGAAGTCAAGTCAGTCGTCTTCTGCTAGTTGTTGTCCAAAAATGCACTGTTTGCAATAACGTTGTTCTTGGTTTCTTCCTTCAGGACCCATTTCACAAGCTCCCGATCCGCATAGTGTGGGGCGTACTTCCTGTCGACAGCGGGAACTACCTGGACCCGTTTGATAGAGGTACCCTTGTGCTGGACCCAACATTTGAACCGGCTCTTCCAGAGTCCCAACAATGGCTACTGTCCTTCTGCAAACGGCTCCGCAACGAGAGCTTCTACCGACCAACTCACCACGCTGCCCTTTACTCGAGCTGCATCATTGAAACATTCAAGTCGTG
This sequence comes from Ornithodoros moubata, assembly GCA_029532675.1. Lineage (NCBI taxonomy): Eukaryota > Metazoa > Arthropoda > Arachnida > Ixodida > Argasidae > Ornithodoros > Ornithodoros moubata. The sequence goes on along the minus strand of JARGYV010057785.1, from coordinate 2,397 downwards.
GATGGAGCGTCGCTGCGTGGACAGTTTCAAACAGGTGGACCGTTCGCCCTGCTGCGAGTCATCTCGCTTCCCGTACAGCGAGGCCATCTACAACCTGTGCCTCCGTCGTGCCATTGCCAACCTTCATCACACTCCCGGATACTACTTTGTTCCCGGAGTTGCTGGGCCACGCTTCCTGCGCAGTGGCCAGGTGGGCGCAGTTGTCATCGAGTATGACAGCATTTACACCTACTCCAATTCACACGCTGAAATGCACAAGTTTTGGACACAAGTGGAGAAGTGGGTGAAGCAAGAAATGCAAAACGCGCCGGCAGGGATGCGAAACGGGTGGTTTACGAGCGAGCTCGAGTTTTACGACCTGCAGAGCAGCCTGTCACGAGGGACGCTCGTGGCAATGGGAGTCGCAGTCAGCGTCTCTTTTCTGGCACTTCTAGTGACGACACTCAACTTGCTCATCAGTCTGTATGCCATCATAACTATCATGTTCATCATCTTCACGACGGTCGGCTCCTTGGTACTGCTTGGTTGGAAACTCAACGTGTTGGAGAGCATTACCGTGTCTGTGGCAATCGGGCTTGCCGTAGATTTCACCATCCATTATGGCGTTGCGTACAGGCTGTCTTCGCAGGTAATCAAGATTTAAGTGTTTTAGTCATATGCCCCAGTCCTATGAAATCGCAACAAAAATAAGCCCTTTACTGTATACAGTTGTATCTTGAATGCTTGCCTATACGAAACAGGCGACACTTGCTTTTGAAAATCCCATGTGAAAATAGAGGAGTCTTGATATCCAACTCTCAGTGTGCGGGGTGCTCAATGCATCGAGCTGTACCTTCGCTCTGCACGGCACCTAAGAGTGTGTGGAGGAGCATTGTCTCTTTCCCTCCCTTCTCGATGGCAAAGAAGTGCAGGGTTGTCATCTCTACATGCTTCACCTAGGATTTTATAGACTCTGATATTATGAAGCATGTTACCACTGTGGATGCGGCAAAGAGCTCAACTAAAGATGATGTAACTCGCACCAGCTTCACCACTATCTGTTTATATTGCAGCGCAATTGAGGGTGGAGCACATCAAAAACAGTGTTCTGGATTTTGTTGCATGCAACAAGGCTTTCCAAACTGTGCAGTGATAATGAGCATCTTTCGGGATTTTTGTGCTCTTTAATGTCCTCGACCACGGCAATTCGGAAGCTTTTATTTAATCGTTCTCGTTTAATTATTAAATGCGTTGGAAAATGTCTTGAGCGTATTCTTGTTCATTGAATTATCGGCATAAGTAACTATTTTGCAATTTACGTCAAATTCAGTATGTCCGGATTTGATGGTATTTAAATAAATGCTACATTCTTTTCTTTTCCTGACAGGAGGATCGGGAATGTTCAGTGATCCAATCGCTGTCCCGCATCGGAAGCCCAGTTGCCATGGCCGCATTTACTACGTTCCTCGCAGGTGGTCTCATGTTCCCTTCCGTTGTCCTCGCTTACCTCCAAGTTGGAACCTTTCTCATGCTCGTCACTGGGGTTTCCTGGACTTATTCTACTTTTTTCTTTCAATCCCTCTTGAGCTTGGCCGGCCCACAAAAAGGCCAGCTCCAACTCGACTATCCGTCTCTCCGATGCTGCGATTCGGCTCCCCCGCCCGTCGACAAAACCATCTACGCCTTGTCCGAATCTACTCTGTCCACGTCGAGTGCCAGCTGCCCAGCGGCACAAATCCCACTCAGTGAGAGCCACGAGCTGGAACCTCTGACGCTGAATGCAGCACTCAACGGTGGAGCCCCCAAACGTGGCGCCGGTAAGAAGAAGCCTCGTCAGCGTTCGGGCAGTCTCTCGACTGCCATGTCGCGGGCGAGAGATCCCTGCAGGGCAGGAAGTCGCAAGGTGAGCCTTCCCGTGGTGAGCGTCACGTTCCATGCCGACCCCAGTCCCAGACACATCTCTGGAGCAACCAGTTCTTCCACTATTGTGTGTGGCTGCGAAGAGGACGTCAGGGACGATCCAGTCTTATAGGACTTGTTGAGCTACACCTAGGGTTCATCAATCCCCCATCTTTGCCATTGTTTCGCAGCGTTTACATAGCTTTTTCACCAGCATCACTTTAGGAAGCTTCATGGAGGAACTGTTTGCTAACTGTGGGAGTAAGTCAGGTGTGATATCATGTTGTGAAGCCAGGTGTGATTGCATGACAGAAATGGGATACTGGTAGTATCCACTCTTTGCCTCTGTAACCTGTAGTGATGCTCATCAAGTAACAGATCCCTGCATTTTTTCTGATGACTCACGAGCACCACTTTCCAGCTTGCTCTGTTAAAGGAGCCCTGACAAGATTTTTCGGTACCCTATTTTACGACGGCATATTAAAGATACACCACCACGTACTCACGAGGTCAAACGGT
>JARGYV010057772.1:0-13816 GCA_029532675.1 Ornithodoros moubata | reverse complement strand
GAAACTGCAGTATAAGCGTGTAATAAACCGCGTACATAAGATATCTCAGCGTCCTCGGCCTTATTCCTTTCTTGTATCCTTCCTCGTATTATTCCATTCTGTTATTCCTTGGAATATTTCCCGGGACTTTAAATTCGCGAAAGAAAGAGCGCACGCGAATTTCGCGAAAATTAGTTCCTCGCGAAAATTATTACTTGTACAGTAGTTCCAACTAGTCATCTAGTGCAATTACTTATGATCATCCGTTCAATGGCTGGTCTTGTTTATTCATCCTAATTTAACAAACAATATTTAATGTGTCCGAATAGATTTTCTGTCCAGTAATGTCTCTGGAAGGTGCATCAGCAGTCCTAGGTGATGTGTTTTAGATATCGCGTCTTTTGCTATGAAAATAAATCATGCACCCATTTTCCCTTCAACTGCAGCATTTGCGGCTGCAAGGTTTCCTTCCAAACAAACGTTTTCGAGCTCTGGCTGTGCGAGCACAGAATGCTCGTTTCGTGTTGTTCTAGGTATGGTACCTGACCGTGCGAGTACATTTCTAGGTTTTTGCGCGGCCTCCTTTATACATTTGAAGCCTGGCAGTTCGCCTCGTAAGCGAGTCCGGAGTGGTGAGAGATGGGAACCACGAAGAGATGCAGTGCAACATATATGGTTCGTACGTTTCTTTTACTGTTCTCTGACGTTCTTTAATTTTCAATTTCATAATTTCATAGGCAATGTCATTAGGAGCATCTGTATATGTCCACCCTTTCTTATGTAAACACCTGTATGCTTCAGCACAATTAAATTGGTGTAAAACAGAAGGGAGGAGTTCTTGTTTCAGAAATACCTTTTTCACGAATGTATAAAAACTGAATATTGACATCTTTTACTCAGCGGTCTGGCTTAATTATCACAGAAGATGTGGAGGCACATTGCTCAACATTGAGCTTGGAACCGGAGTGAAGCTTTCGTCCGATGACCAGCATATGTGAATGACCAGAAATATAACGAAAAGACATTGCGTGAGGTACGGTTAACATAGGTCCTAAACGTATTCCATGGCCGATAAACTTAACCGACTCAGATGCAAATGTCAACGCAGAAAATAAATCTTGCGTGTAGAGAAGAGTCAAAATGCAGACTGATGTTGGCACATATTGTAAGGCAAAAAAATCAAATATATATGGATCATAGAAGAGTAAACACTGTAAATCTTCTGAAACTGTAACAAGATCATTTTCAACAGAGACCTCAGCTGGAGGAGTCGTCCTTGTCCATGGCGAGACGCACTGATATCATTTCAACGCATTACGTGACGTGTATTGTAATCTACGTCCCCATGTGCAGTTGTCAACCCATTGTGCTCAGTCACAATCGCACATCGGCTGTGATATAACACCACACTACGTGAAAAGCTAGTTTACTTAGGAAAAAAAAAAACAAAACAAAGACGTTTCGTTTCTGCTGCAGCATCTCCGCATGCTTGATGTCGGCTCCTGAGGCAATTCCAATTCAAGTGGCAACACTCTCCACACAGATAACTACATTTACCTGGGTTCCTACGATGTCAACTCCTTCAAAAATGGTATACGCTAAACCTGCCTCATACGATAGCTAAAGGCCTGCAAAAAAACTGAGCCCTGAATAGCTGACGGAGCCCTAGCGAAGGCAACAACATGTCACTGTTTTTAAGTTGGAAGTCTCAAACTAGTCAGTTCGCAGTCGGAAGTTGTCAGCCAAGCTCAAAACTGTCACAAGATCCTATGACAGTTTTGAGCAGTTCGCGCGTCGACGCGCGAACTGCAACTGAAAGGAAGACGTGTGTTCCTCGGCGCATTCCTGCAATCAGCTTCGTTTTCAAGAACAGCGATCGTTAACACGGAACCCTTGATTTCCTGCACTCTGTGTTAGTGGGTCAACGGCTGCCGTGGTGGCGTTTTATCCTACACGTCGAGTCAAGTTTCCGCTAAAATAGTGTGAAATACATTTTACAATACGCCATTGTAATGACAACAATGTTAGCCATTTTCACAACAATGGCGACTGCATGTCACGAAGCAAAGAGCCATCGTTTTGCTCAGTGACCAAGCTCAGAGCCACGTCTGTGGAAGTTCCTGTGTGGTTTCAACGAAAGATCAGTTTCCAACGGGGCTGATGGACGCAGCCGACCATGATGCAAGGCTCGAATGACACGCTTTTAGGTTCGCGGTAGTGACCTTTGCGCATCTTTTGTTCTGCTCGCGGTGACCATCCGTTTGATAGGTGTGCTGCGTAGCCTGGAATGCGCTGAAATACCAGGGCTTTCAGATGTCAGGTTGGCACTACGTGTCGATGTTGAGTGGCACTTTACATTAGTTCGTCGGCTAACGTGCGGCTGACAGGAACCCAAACAAGGAAGATAAGTGAGATGACGTTTTGAGACTACATCCGTTCCAAAGTAGCCAAGCAGCATCGCAATCATTTTACGAGTTACAATCAAGTTACCCAAGTACTTGACGAGTTAGTGCCACTTGGAATATATAACGCAAATTCAAACACCAGACACAGGGGAGCGCTTGAACTCCTTTGTTATAGTCTCTCTTTGCAGCTTCAAAGAACAGCGATCCCCCTTTAGATGTTCCTCGCAGCTCCCGTCGCCAGACAAGTGGCGACGATAACATGCGTTGCCACTTATTTACTTATTATTATTTCTTTTTAAGCCGGGAGAATCCTTGTTTACAGTATTGGACAAAATTCGTACTGCCAGGCCCTCATGATTCGCCCCCATTTACGACTACCAGCATAGAGCAAAATTATCTAAAAAGAGGTGACTACTCCCACACTGCCATGCTCAAGTCCCTTTGTAGAGGTGGCGAGGGCGGGGGAATCCAGCCGGGGGAAACGGGAGTGGGCGATACAAGCTGGGGGAATCGCCGAGGGGGAAACGATACGGGGTCATTGAAATCGGGGGAATTGTGCACCACCCATTAAAATGTCACTCACTTATAGCTACATACAGTTGTGGTGGTGGTTGCGGTTGTCTCGCTAAGTGCTAGCCACGAGCTCATTTCATACCATATGATCTCCATCATAAGAAAAGCATTTAGTGTGACCATGTATCAGGGGTAACTTATCTTCTACACTCATACCCTCATCATACCGTGTGCTGCACTAAAAGGATTTATTTATTTATTTTTGTCAAGTGAGTGAGAAAATTGCGGGTCATGAAGTAAGAAGTGAGAGGGCAACATAGTCGCACATTGTGCTGTTGATTTTACTGTGTCGAGATGTCACGCGTATCCCTTGCCGATTTTATGGGTCAACAGTAACTGACATTATTTGTTGCAGGAGGAGAATCATCCTGCGCATTGACTTCTTTAGTGAATTATCCATTCAGTGGCCTGACCAACCGCTGACCCTCATCGGAACGTCCTCAGGAGGTCCTCATACGCCAACGGTGCTTTTAGAAAAGACACTCGACGTGTGAATGCAGTGAATTCTATACGGAAGGACTTGCTTCTCGAGGTCGAACCAAGAAAAACGATAGATCTTGCATAACAGGGCCACGTGCATGAAGCCCCATTTCCTGATAATTGCGCATCAATAAACTATTAGCTCACGACTCCTGTGTTCAGCTGAGATTAGCGGGTTCACACAGGGTGGTCCACTAACCATGTCAGAGATCCATAGTAAATAACGTAGGTAACGGAAAGTCATGCGGTCAAACACTTTTTATTTATTTATTTCCTCCTGGTGACACTTGTCACATATTGGTACTATTTTTACGTTTACGTTTTATTCCCAAGAAATAAACTTTTCTGAAATGCACTGGGGGGTGCCCAAAAAGCAGCACAGGGCCGCTATGAAACTACAGCGGACCAAAAAGAGGCGGAGCTAAGAACTCATTTCCGCGATTTTCTGGCCAATTGTTTCAGCAATGCTCTTTGCGTTACGGGTCGGATTATGTGTCATACTGAGTAAAATGACCACAAGGAACCCATTTTCGCAAAGAAAACGTTAGGTTGACTCGGGAAATTTCGTAGTTGAATTCAGGAAATTAAATTTTGTTCAACTGAAGTGAAACAAGATCAATATCAATATGTGGCAAATGTTCCTGGCAGAAAATAAATCCGTTGACCGCATGTCTCTCCGTTCTTTACGCTATTTACTATGAAGTTCTCTTATGGTCGGTGGACCGCCCTATGTAAGGAGGAGCTTGACTGCAGGTACTAGTAACCCTTACGAAATTGAATACTAACTGAACGTAAGCGTGGAGCCAAGTCCATGGCAGGCACGTTTCAAGTACTACAGAACCATGCAACTGCACAGATGCGCGATCTCACGTGTTCCAGAAATCCGGACATCAGTTTTCGCGGAGTGCGATGACCGACGAGTTCCGTTTAATAAGAGCGTGGTGCGACGCGTCTGGCCCGAAGGCTATCAGAAAGCTGATGTATGAGGAAGAAATCAAATCATCCTGACAACCACCACTGCATTTTGGGGCACATAATACAGTACGGAAATAGACTTCAAGGTTGAGTATTTCCAGCACAATACTTTTATTTCTTTTCTTTGTAATTATTGAAACTTACAATCTAATCGATTTTTCGATTATGTACCGGAGTAATGTGCACAAAGGACTGAAGAGGGCCGTACCGTAAGGTGAGGCCTGTGATGTGGCCTACATTCCGCGATGTGCGTAGAGCGTCGAACCCAAGAGGAACGGATCCGTATTTACCAGCTGAGCAAGAACCGAACCAATATATTTCGGTTACCGGTCCAGAATCGTTAGCGCGTGCCGCCTAATTATAATTCCGGGGCATATTAGAACTGCGAACCAGTACGGAACCGGTTGTTAAACCGTTTATCAAACCAATATATGTGATCTCCAGAGACGAACCGAAACAGAGCCATTATGGCCGAACCCAAACCAAACCGTAAAACGTTTCTATTCACCGTAAACGGTTGCTCGTGCATTGTGTGTGCTGGTTGGGCTATTACGTTCTTTTTTAATACTGTGATTATTTTGTATTTTTATTCACTGGGTAGTCAAAGGCACAGGCATATTGAAACTTGATTGCGTGGCCATTAAATTTTGAGGTTCTTGGTTGACTGGAAAATAAATGGTGGACAATGTTCCTGACGAGAGAAGGTTCGCGTTCAATACACATAGAACGAAAAATAGAATAAAAGAAGCCAAAGAATCTTACGAATAATGGCCGCATCTGAGGACACACAGTTATAGCGCTGTGCCGTTCGGTAACTCAAGTTTCGTGCAAAATCCGGTTTTGTCCCGTATGTTGAGGGGAGCGTACGAAAAAATAACGTGCCCCGCCAGGTCAGAGGATACTCCCCTGTCAGAGGAAGAATGCTATCAAATAGCCCTGCGGTGCTCATGGGCTTTTGGATCTCAGTGAGGGCGACAGGTTGTACGTGTGTCATACAGGTGCATGGTCGCACAAAATTGACGACTACGAGAGACAGGGATATAGACTACCTCAGTACAATCATCTCGCACTGGTGGCAGTGCCAACAAAGTTAGGAAAATGCTCGGAGAAACCTGTTCTACGTCGTGCAGCCAATATCATGGACGGTAGAACACTTGTCCATGCAATGAAAGTCCTATAAATCTGAATGACTGACATCATGCTTTGAACGCTTTTGATTTCAGGAAACGACAAAAAGTTGTCATGCGCAAATTAAAAGATTAGCAGCTAACACTCACATTTTAGGATGATGTTTCGAATACTTTCACGGTACTTGTTTCGTCGCACATAAGCATTGATAATCGTATATTCCCGCTCACACCAGTAATATATCCTAATCACCTGAGAACTGTCCGCCAGAGAGAGAGTAAGAAACTGTTAGACTGATTGATCATGAAAGCAGATGGAATAAGCAACACGGTAAATGATGATGATGATGATGATGATGTGGGTAATGTGCGGCAACCTATCCCATTACAGGGGTGGGTGAAATGTGTAACTAAGGTGAAGATGAACGTGATGACCGTGGCTGGAAACCATCTCTTGTCTTGTTGTAACATTGTAGAAACTAATTTCGTTCAAATTAAGTTTGTTGAATACTCATATGGCTTACAATGGAGTGTAATTAAAATAGCAACCACTCGTCTGATCCGCACGAAGCTATGTTCAGTTCTTGTGTTTATTTCGTTTTTCTTTTTTTTTTTTTTCAGATGAGTGTGATTTAATTTGAAATTTACTGGCACAAAGATTAAAAAGGTGGAACAATTATAATTTTGAGCTGGAGGGTCGACTGCCCAGCCCAAAATGTAGGAACTCTTCCTAGGTGGAAGCATTCTTTCTTCTAGGGCTAGAAAGAGATCGAGCATTTTAGTGGGCGTAATGCGGTTGTTCTGAGGACAAGCAAGGCGTTTATTCGCGATTGAAAAATGTTCATTTGGTCTTCGATTGGAAGGAATTGGCCATTAAGGACGACGAGCAACACCTTCGTAGTGCGACTGAGTTCAAAGCTTCTACATGCTGGGTTCGGATCACGTAAGTGATCAAATTCCACCTGAGATGAAAAAGCCATCTCTGATACGATACGAGTACGGCAAGCTCAAAAACTGTCATTATCCTAGAAGTTCTGCCAACAAAAAATCCTTAGCATCTCGAGAAAAACGCATCCTCTCCCCTAGATTCAAACAACCAACAAGCCACATAGTATTACCGTTGGCAGCGGCAGTGAATCTGGTATTAAACCTTGACCTGAATCGGGATAAACTTGACCGGGTTTCGCTTCCTGTTCGCGGCAAAGGGTCAAGGCACGTCCGCTGCATAGCCGCAAAGGGGACGGGAGGCTGCCACTCGCCTCTTCGACCATTACGTCGTGATTACATAAGAGAGAACGTAATAGATTCACTGACCAGTCTTTCCACGCTCCCTCCCCCACAAAATAGCAGGGAATGTTCTGGGCTTTGAAGCGTCTTACGTGATAAAACGTTGAAGCATGAGGGTAACGCATTGACGAGATCACATTACGTATTAGATAATGATGAATGGTGACAGAAGTAAGTGTAGAAGAGCAGAGGCGTATCGAGGTTGAGGGGCAGCTATCCCGGACACGAGAACAACAGGGGCGCAATCCACTGTTCGGAAATGGAAAGCCAAAGGGCCGAAAAATAAAATAAACAGGAAGAAGAAGAAAAAAAGAGTGAGAAGAAGAAGAAGATATCGAAAGCGCTCTATACCACTTCCTAATGGCCACAGCCAGAGAATGAGATGCCTCGCCATGCCCCTGAACTTTTACTTGCATCGCTGCGGTCGTTGGGACTGCCCACTTTGTGCTCTGTGCGGTGTGAGTGATACGGTGCCCCACTTTCTGCTGGAGTGTCGTCTATATTCCGTCTGGCGTTCCAATGTACTACAACCATCGTGCCGCCGGCACGAAATCCCCTTTACCCTCGCATCCATTCTCTCATTTGCAAAACTACACCTAGGGCACTGTGAAAAAGATATAGAAAGCTCTATACCGCCCGCTATACCGCTCCACAGCCCGCTTCTAACTTACCAATACCCACGCTCATCCGTGGCCAAACGCCGCCGTGGCTAGTGGCCAGTCAGGTGGAGGCAGAAGAAGAAGAAGTTTTTTTTTGTATAACTTTTTTTTTAGACTTTTAACGGGCGGAGAAGGGGCGATTCCTTCCTTTGCCCCGGGCGCCATGATTCGTTGTTTCGTTTCTGGCACCCAAGGAGGGTTAGTGATACCGTGTCATCAAATGAAACAGAGCGTGAGGCTGCTGCTCTATGTCTACACAACGACGACGAAACGAGACGGCCGTGGTGCAAGCAACGCAGAATCTCTTACTGGTAGAAAGAGATATTTCGCGCTGGACGCACTGTTGGTGAAGGTTTCAATGACAACCATTAGTTTCTGCCGCAATATGTCGTATCGTGAAACACTTAGTGCCCCACTTTGTGGCTCTGCTAGTGGTACATGCGCTGGTAGCATGACACTTAAAGCCGACTTACGGGTTTCTTGGTACGCACATTTCGTAGATAGAGGCAAGCATAAAACATTGAGACAGAACAATCATAAAAAGACAACACACCGACAAGTGCCTCGTCTGGCTGTAAAGGGGTTGTTAAACGAAACAGTGATAACAGGAATATCCGTTTTAGGTAGACAAAGGAGGTGTGGTTCCGTAAGAACGGAAACTGTGACGGATCGTTAGGGAAAAGAGTTTCCTCGATGGGTATACAGAAGCAATCGTGGTTTAGTAACTCGGCAAGTGATATGCCCTTTCTCTTCTTTGTGCTCGCTCTCTGGGTTTGTAGCACTTTATTGTCATGACATCGTAAGTCTGCTGTTAGTGATCGAGAATGGCTCATTTATGCTCACCGCGTTTCAGTTGGTTTGCAACAGGATTGTCTAAAATGCTGAAGCTTTGGAAAAGCAAGTCAATGCTCTTTTTTCTTAAGATTAAAGGTGTATGTCAGCACAATTGTATTCTAAGTGCGCCCAGGACGTACGCTTCCCCTTGCGTTACTTGTGCCTTTACCCGCTCTTTGCGAAGCCAACTACCCCAAGCAGTATGAATGCAACTACCACCACGTCTTCTTTTTACCAAACTCACTAACAGTCATGAAATGAAATGAAATGAGAAATTAGAAGAGGAAAAATTTAGATTGCTATCACTCCATTTGCATGAAATTGGCTTCAGTATATATCCCAGACTCAGGCAACGAACGAGACCAAACAGCAACCAGGCTGCTCTCGACCAGGCCTGAATACTCTCGTAGGTCTTTCAAAGTTATCAAAAGTTATGAATATGATGTAATCAGTGAGCTGTGTGCGTTATTCGTAACATTGTTTAAACGAGAACCATGAACATACAGAGCAAAGAAAAGGCCGCAGCATTGGCCTATTGAAATGATCTTGAGGCACGACATAGGAATGAATGAGTGTACTATCTCATCCGGTGTGTTCAACAGTCAGACTTTAAAGGGTATTGAGAGATTTATATGGCTTCTCGGGGAAGGGTCCTTGTACGCTATGGGACTAATTGTAGCAACCGTATCTATGTTGCTTTCATTATGCTCACATAAACACCATCAACCAACAGGAGCAAAGAAGAAGAAACATAACCCGTACAATTGTACCAATTCCTTAAGAAGATGCAACGTATGACCTCATTTCTCTTCTTCCTTATTCCGTATACTTTCCGGATGCAGCGCAGTGTCATTATTTCCCTGTTGTCAACGATCAACCCCACCCAGTTGCATCCATCGTCCCCATCACCGCGGAACTGCATTTTCTACTGTGCAAAAACTGTGTGCTCGCCATAAACGTAACTGCTCTTTAACAGAACAATTTTTTCAGTCCACTCGAGTTTCATTTAAGTAGAAGTAGAAGATCGGTCTTTTCTTCCTTTTGATGTTGCTTCCTTTTCTGCTTTCATCACTAAGTGGAGCCGAGACGCGTGGACAGGTGACTTTACAAAAGCTTTATACAGACTTATGCACCAGTGCTATTCACAGTTGAGTCGTCGTGTCATCCAGTCCGGTCACCAGTCGCCAGTCTTTTCCCCCCTCCGCCGCTACACTCGCTCAAAAAGGGCAAAACTGGTGCCACCACCCCTGCCAGAGACCACAAATCGGACGGTCTGGGCCCAAAGGGTTCGAACTCTTGGTTGGACCAATTTAAATTGGTGACAGCACCAGGACCGCCCGATTTCCCACTCTCCACTCGAAATTAAGTACTCCCTGTCGAAGCTGTCAGGCAGTGCACATCCCAACTTCGAGCAGTGCTTGTCTCTGGCGCCAGATGCTTGAAATATTGCTGTCGCGGCGGGTAGGGTTACAGAGGGAGCATCCCCTCTCGTAGGGAAGCTTCCGCTCGACGCCCCTCAAAACAGGTGCCTGAACGAAAGTGCAAGTTCAAGCTTAACGAATGACCCTTACAGTAGAGTTCACTGTATAATGTTCTGTTTCGTGGCTACACAATCATAGCACACAGAAGAGATATCTATAAGTGTTATTTACATTTTCATATACTGTTTTCGCAACATGTTTCGCAACTGTTTTTATTACTGTTATTTCGCAACAACGCCTTGAAAATATAAGCCCTTAGTAGAGCAGAGAAAATTACTGCTTCCAAACTCCCCATTCTCTCTCTCTCTCTCTTTGTTCTCTCTCCTACCCCACCACTCACCAGATAGGCGACATCCCGCAATGCTCTACCAATTAACCAATTCATCAAAGAAAATGCCTGGTGAGTATTCATACAAAAATTGATATTGGCATTTCGTTACTGACAAGGGCTACTATACGGAATGAGAGAGATGGAATGACAATTTTTGCATCTTATTTATCTTCCTTCCTCTGTTCAACTACAGACATCACTTCATCTCATCACCACCCCTGGCGCTATACTCAAAGCATCGCCCACACTCCTGAAGCCAGAGTCAAAAAGTCATTATGCACATGCGTTGTGCATTTATTAAGGACAATATGAAAAATCTCTGCAAAAATTAAGGATTCATTAAGGGGCTTTCAACGGCGGAGGCAGACCTTCTAATACATTGGGACGCCAGATGTCATATAGACGACGTTCTAATAAAAAAAAAGGGGGAACTGTTTCATTCACCCTGCATAGTCCATAAATGGGGAGTCTCAACGACCGCATCGATGCAAGTAAAAGTTCAGGGGCATGGCGAGGCATCTCAGTTTCGTCATCCACACTTCCTCACTGCGTGAGAAACAGCACCGCGGACGCCACGGAAAAGCCAAGTGTTCACAACGCGCAGGTGATTCCTTGACGGAAGGTACGGGTTGCAAGCGTCGGAGTGGGGCACGCAGGATAACAGGGAGTGATGGTAGAACGGGTAGAATAGGGCCGGAGAGGGACATTCTTGCCAAAGTTTTGCGAGGCGGTACTGCCGCGGCCGAGAGAATAGAACGCAGTCAAATTCGAGGATGGGAGGATGTAGGCGATGCATAAGTAAATAAGAGCTTCGCGCCGAATCCCAGTTCTGCGGCTGGCACATCGTCGCATGAAAAATATCGCCCGTTAGGCTTTGGCAACAGTGTAATTCAGGTGCTTTTGCTATGACATTTGGTCATCGAACCAAAGGTCCAAATATTTCAGTGATCTTACTCGGGACACAGGGATCAACCCCACCTTGAAGTCAGTAGAGATGAAGTCGTCGATTCGGAAAGCAATAGCGGCACTCTTTTGAACACTGAAGTTGAGGTGAATAGTGCCAACCCCCGTGGCAAGCGGTCCAGGTATAATTGTAGGGAGGAGTAAGCTCTGTGGAAGAAACGCGATGTCATCCGCATACGTGAACGTCTGTACTGCTTGGACTAGAAGGAGAGAGCTCATGAGAATAATAAATAACAGTTGAGACAGAACATATCCGTGTGGGACACCTCTGTGTAAAGGGAAGGCGGATGAGAGAGATTGGCCGATCTCTCACATACTCTATATACTCGATACTCTACCCGTTCTGCCACCGCTCCCTGTCGTCCTGCGTGCCCGATTCCGACGCCTACAACGTCTAATTAGCTCTTCCATGGTGCCCGCAGTCTTGTTCCTCACGCAGGGAATAAGTGTGGATTACGAGACTGAGATGCCTCGCCATACCCCTGAAGTAATACTTGCATCGATGCGGCCGTCGAGACTCCCCACTTTGTGCACTGTAAGTGTGAGTGAAACGGACTCGCACTTTCTACTGGAATGTCGTCTGTATTCCGCCTGGCGTTCTAATGTACTAGAAGCCTCGTGCCGTCGGCACGGAATTCCCTTCACCCTCACATCCATTCTCTCGTTTGGAAAGCTACATCTAGGGCACTGTGAAAAAGGTATCGAAAGCGCTCTATACCACTTCATAATGGCAACACTCCGCTTCTAATTTACAATATCCACGCTAAAACCGTGGCCAAACGCCGCTGTGGCTAATGGCCAGACAGGCAAATGCAGAAGAAGAAGTAGTTTCGGTGGCGGCGTCAACGTGATGACAACATCAGCACTGATCGCCCTGCTGCTGCCTGCTGTCAAGTTTTTTAATTGAAAGGCCTAACTATCTCGTGATCTCAACTGACGCCTCGGTCGTTGAGGAGAAGGTGAAGGCTGGTGTCTCCATCCCTTCGCTAGACTCTTGCCTACCTATTCGGCTGCCGGATTACATTCCAATTTTCGAGGGAGAGCTGCTAGCAGTTGCCCTCAGACTCAAGCGAGTAGCGCCCTCCCACAACCGAGTGATTGTCTTGTCAGACTGTCTTTCCTTGGTGACAGCCCTGACGAGCCCTNCTCTGCATCATCTTACGTCCGTCATCCGCGCACTATCCCCTCCTTACGTGTGCAGTATCATCATCGCCTGGGTCCCTGGTCACCGGGGCATACCCTATAATGAGTCGGCAGACGAACTGGCCAGGATATTCCTCTCCAGCCCTATTCTACCCGTTCTGCCACCGCTCCCTGTCATCCTGCGTGCCCGATTACGACGCCTGCAACGTCTAGCTTCCATAAAGCAACCACGTGCCGGTTATGAACACTTAGCTCTTCCGTGGCGCCCGCAGTCCTGTGAAGAAGTGTGAGTAACGAGACTGAAATGCCTCGCCATGCCCCTGAGCTTTTACTTGCATCGATGCAGCCGTAGAGACTCTTTGTTCACTATGCAGTGTGAGTGAAACGGTCTCTCATTTTCTGCTGGAATGCCGTCTATATTCTGTCTGGCGTTCCGATGCAGTACAAATCCCGTGCCGCCGGCACCAAACCCCCTTTACCCTCGCATCCATTCTCTCATTTGGAAAGCTACATCGAGGGCACTGTGAAAAAGATATCGAAAGCGCCCTGCACCACTTCATAATGGTAACAGCCCGCTTCCAATACCCACGCTAATCCGTGGCCAAACGCCGCCGTGGCTAGTGGCCAGACAGGTGGAGGCAGAAGAAGAAGCATTCTACAGCAATATCCCACCGGCGATGAGCGAGGTCCAAAATGTCCACGCCCTGCACAGTCGAACACTTTCATGGTTTGTACCGATCTCTGTGGATTGAACGACTGATAGTCTATTTCGAGGTTCATGGTATTGAAGACGCGGTCAAGGAAAAGGCTCACCTCCCGACACGTTGGTTATCGATTACTTCTGAGATCGCCCGAGCACTCCTGGCACCAGAGTCTACATGACGCATCGTACGAAAAAAAATTAGACATTCTGTGTTACAGTGTAATAAATTGGTTTCTGAATTATACGAAAGCATCACAACAGCCCTTGCATTATTCGTATTCGGTGGAATACCCTAGACTCTATTATGTACTCAATGACATTGTCGCAAATTCTAGTGGCTCTATGGTAGACGTCCAACTCGGAAAGAGGATTTGCAACCGAATTACGATCGCCGTAACCTCAAATTAAATTCAGGCGTAACTCTGTGTCTGAGATGGCTGATGGGCAAACTACTGGGCGCTGTTGCTGCAATGTCATCGCCACAGCCAGGCCATCTGTCTCAGAAGTCTGTCGGCCACGGGCATCCGGCTCTGCTCTGTGAGATTAGCGGCAGAAGCGGCCCCTCTATTTGTCTCATCTGTAGTGCCTTCTGACGTTCTCTTGGTGACTACGAAAAGAAGAAGATGAAAAAAAAAAAAGACACTGCAAGCAGGGAGAGCGTCTTTGCAAGACATTCCGAAGACAAGAATGGCCAGAGCGGTGTAGGACGAAGAAGAAGAAGAAGAAGAAGACATTCCGAGAGCGCGGGCGGCGCTTTCGGAGTCACGTGACCCATACTCGACGGGAAGGGGGAAACAGTGAAGAGCAGTGTATGGTGTATGAATGCGCCCGGACGTGCGAGGAAACGGTGAGCTAACCTAACCTAACCTAACCTGG
>JARGYV010057730.1:0-15637 GCA_029532675.1 Ornithodoros moubata | reverse complement strand
CCCCAGATGTACACCGAGCGGCGGCGGAGCTACATCAGCTCATCATCCTCCTCACCACCAACCACAACCATCCTCACAACCATCCTCCAAAAGCAATGGGGTAGTGTGCCACTGGCAAAGTGGTGAATAGCCCCAAACATAATCACTGTATTTATGCTGTTGTTGTTGTTGTTAAAGAAAAAAAATATGGCACTTCTTAGTTTGATCTGACGTGATATAGAAAATCTTCTCGTTGTCGTCCTTAACGGTCGCTTACTTGCGAGGCTGACTCCCGTTATGACAAGGTTGAAAAGGATGGAGCTTGGGGCACTGCCTTGTGGAACACCCTGAGTGACAGCAACCATTTGGCAGTCTCCATTTTTCGTGCAAACGGATATTGTTCTTTTGCGTAAGAAATCAGTAGGCCACGAAAAGCCCAGAGGGGAACAAAAGCCTGTGACAGCTCAATAACAAATTGCTGGATTAACTAAGACAGTGTAGGCAGGACGTTTCCTCTAGCTGAAAAGTATCAAGCTATGAGGTGTTGTTGCAATATGGATATATAGAATGACCTACCCCCTTTTGAATTCATTGGCAAGTGATTTCGCGACATATAATTAGCTAACCCAATTCATGAATCAAGTACATCCCTTTGTCATTTATACCAAAGGGAACCCCACGGAACAGCTAGATCTCTCCAACCTCGCTTTTACGTATCTTGAACCAGAAAGGTCAGGGAAGAATATTCGTTGATTAGCGCCACCGCTACATACAGCCCCGCGTATAACCGCTGGTGGGCCATGTTGAATATAGCAATGGAAACAGGCATGTGTGAAACTTGCGTAGATGTTATGAAAACAAAATGAGAAAAACCTGCATAGTTTACTTAAATGTCCTGCCGAAGGAGCTTTAGCAGCTGCACCTGAAATCGACTTACAGTCGCTGATTTCCTGCAAGCCGCGTATAGCTATATTGTTCAACCATAGCAGTCAAATATATCGCGCATACAGCATATGAATTCAATAACAGACTGTGTGCTGCCAGGTCCAGCCGAGACCTGGAGGTCGCAGTACAGAGCTTTGAGGCAGCTTTTCGATTTCGGATATTGACAACCGCACAAGTGGGTTAAACGCTGGTTACTGGGACGTCCAACGGACGGGAAAAGAAACATTGATCAGTTGTCGCTCCTCTGTCATCTGCTTATCTTCAGAAACACTTAAACAATTTCCTAAAAATCAGCACCGCGCACAAGCGTGCTGAAATCAATAGATCCAGTAAGGCGTTGCATGCATTTCATTCTATCCTCACATTTCCTACTGACTCCATTATTTCGCCTAATGGCACGTTAAATGAGGAAATAATATATCTAGATTCTGACGGCTAACCTGTACGATATGAACAGAGGTTCCTGACATGAGGGGAAAACCTGTCTTCCGTATCTTCCGTTGTGGGCTTTGTAAGAATGCTCTGAGTGCAAGTTCAGAGCCGCTGTTTACTGTTCACCTTCACAAGTCAATTCTTTAACCTTTACACTGTCCAAGCTAATCGGCAGGCAGACTTATATTACACCAACGCCGATCACTTTTGATACATTGTATCTATATGAAATGTTGTACACGCACAGAAAGACGACTCCGTAGAGATCAGGAAATCTGTATGCATCAAATTATATGATTTCAATTACCTGATATCAGATTTGGGAGGACAACAAGGGTTTTTCCTTGTATGCAAAGGAAAGCAAAGAAGCCAGGATGATACATTAATCACGTTCCGCTCTGTATAGGGAAACAAAAGCTGCGGTCGTAAACAGCCCTTAAAACCTGAGAAATAACGCTTTCATAATTGACATTACACGCTGGCGGCTACGTTTACATATCTATAAATTTTCAGTATAATTTATTTAAACATATACACACTGCAGACGAGGAAAGAGACTATTCGTCTGACATGGTTATGACCACGTCGGGCACTTGAAAGTTATGAGTACATTGCTGAGTTGCACGTAAGCCGTGGACCATTACATTTACATATAGTACATGTGGGCAAAAACAAAGCTCCAGTACCTTGCACTTGTTGTCTGCATGTTAACAGCTGAATTATGCTACAAATCTTCTCAGCTCTTCACACAAATGTGGTAATAGAATATAGACGAAATTGGGCAGCAAGCGACACAAATTGTTTGCGTCCACACCTCAACTTAAACACACACGCACGCGCGCACAGAAGATAGACAGGAACACACAGAAACAGACAGACAGAAATGCAAAGGCTTGTGGCGATAGTCGAGCACTTCCAGGAAGTCAGCAAGGAAAGGGAACACTTTTCTTTTTTCTGCGCTACGAGCAACCAAACATTACTTATTTATCCTTAATATTGTTGACACATTGCAATGAGGTAGGCTATCGCATATGGCACGGTGAAATACCCCATGTGTGTATTGTCATCAGGTAAGGGAGCTACCTACTGGAGGTAGGCCCCTTTACACGTGTAGTACCATTACTCTAGAGTCCAGATAAGATAGATACCCCATGTCACCGTCATTAAAATATTTGTTGTTGTTCTTAAAGAGTTGGTCTAAGCGTACAGGTATCAATAAGGGCCTCCGAAGCAAACGCGGAGGAGACGGTTAGAGCGCTCGTAACAAGCACGAAATATGCCAGATTGATAGCTGCCGGCGGAAGTCATACAGCTTTTCTGCGCTTCAGAATGTTGTCTTAGGGATCTTTTTATTATTTTTTTTTTCTCGGAGTGTCAAACTGTTTCCACTGAAGAGGCAGATTTACAAAATCACCTCAGTCGGGCTTGGGGCAACCGCTTAAGAATAATTATACTACTACTTAATGAGAGCGGCGAAGTGTATCAACCCACCAAAAAATAAGAAAATAATTTTTCAATGCGCAATACAGCTGTATTTAACATTCAGTAGGTTTTAGTCGCGAAAGGACAAGAATGCGGCCTTGTCCATCCTTCGGTATGTCTTTGTAAGGCTGTCACTGGATCATTCACATCAGAAAGTTTTGATGCACTTCAAATGCACATGTGCCATGTGCCCACACCGAAACTCCGCAAATATTAGTATACAGGAACAAAGAAATCTTTCTGCAATCGTTATATTAAATTTCCATTAAATTACGTTACATTAAATTTTTGGCCACCGATTCGGTTCTATCCTTTTTTCCACGGCAATTCAATGTAAACAACGGTTCAGTCAAAGAAAAAAAAAAAGTGGCACTTCTTAGTTCGATCCGACATGATATAGAAAATCTCCTCGTTGTGGTCCTTGACGGTCGCCTTGAAGAGGAGCACAGCTGAACGCAAACAGAAGTCGCACTTGAGGCACTCTAAGCATACAGGGGCACGTCTTCCCAAGCAATCCATCAAAATCGGATCCCGCAGGGAAGCTCCGCCGTGCACCAGCTCAGATTGCACTCGACTGCTGGAGACTATTGCCACAGACAATCACTTAGGAATCCGAAAGCGGACCTGCCTTTTCATTCTGTCCAATGACGCGTAGCGGAGGTCATTGAAAACTTCGCGCTGCGTTTGCAGATCTTAATAACGCTTTATAACGCTTCAGCAAACGAGCGACTTTTTGGGACTTGCGTTCAATTTGTGACAAGAACAATTCGAAAGTCATACTTTACTGTTGACAAGTGTGTTTTGTACTGTTGACATGTGAAATGAGCACGTCAGCTGCGGTCTCATCTCATGTTTTAGCATCTTATAGGAGTACAGAATTTTGTATTGTTGACTTGTTAGACAAGCTTGTTACGCTTGGCAGCACGTCATTAACTGCTGCGCAATGGGAAGGGTACTGCAGCAGCAGTGAAATATCCTATGTCCGTCGTCATCACTTATATGTTGTTGATGATGACAACAACAACAATTAAATGGTGATGGTGATATGGGGAATTTCCCTGCTCGGCGAGTAAAGTGCTACCCCCATTGCCATTGGGTGTAGTGTGAGGGGACGATGGTGAGGAGGGGGGGATGAAGATGGTGAGCGGAATAAGGAGGCTACAGGATGTCAAGCAGCCCAGTGAGTCGAAGAAATTCGACAACGAAACGCCACAAACGAGGTACCACGCTGCGCAAGGCAAACAAGGGCCAGCAACGGTTGTGACCGAGCGTGGGTTCCTCCTCCTTAAAATCTGAGATCACATATTACGCTTGCCCATCAACTGCCAGACATGTTTCATATAGTTCGAGTACTATGAACAGGCATTACCACTGGCACGATATAAAAAAAAAGTCTTAAATGTATCCTTGGAGCAGCGACGTTTCACTATCTATCTAGTGCCCGTTCTCGCCAGGAAACTTCACAAGACTCGCAGACAAAAGATCCAGAACAAAAGATCACGCTCTTCCGTCCCTTTCCACTTGTTTTCTTTTCTTTTTCTTTTTTTTTTTTTTTTCTTTCTCGTTTTCGAAATGGGTTTACTTTTTCTTTCGCCCCCTCCTAGCCCTAATGTACGAAAGCACAAACCATGGCAGCAGCTTTTCCACAGCAATCTAGTTGTATCACTCCCCTGGCAGAACGGGCAATCTGGGCAGGCCCATGTCATGACGATGAAAAAGAATGATAGAGAACAAAAAAAAAATTGCGGAAGAAAAGGTAGTATGTAACACGGGGAAAAGTTCGTCTGCGTATAATGGTTGGCTTCCGAAAGATAACACAAAAAGCTCCCTTAAAAAAAAGGGGGGGGGGGCCGCATCCGCGTGCATGCACGACTGCTTGTGGTCATCAGTCGAATAAGAATAATAATAATAATAAAAAAAAATACAGCAGTCCGGATGGAAACAAAACTGGTATCCTTTCCACGCAGGGAACATTACGAAGCTCTCACCGATATCCACGGGGGAGAAGGGCTTCCTGATCTTTTCCACGCTATCACAAAGAATTCTCTTTTTTAGTTTAGTTTAACGCGGTCCTGCCAATGAGTTGAAGGTCGTGAAGAAAAACGGAAAATGAACAACGGTCGAACATCCCCTACCTGCGCACTGCTGATGAGCGCCAAGTAGCCCGAAACAGCCGTCCAGTGCTGGTGTGGAGACGTTCGACTTATACGAGACATATATACATATATATATATATACAGGCTGCAGGAAATTATGTAGGCATAAAGTGAAAAACAAACAAACAAAAGAATGCGGCATGGCAGAAACGGCTAAATCTCTCTTTGGCTGATATGTGGTTTTCCAGGGCTTCCCCCTTAAGATTTTAGACGTATGCCGGCACAGTTCCCTGCGAAGTCAGCCCTGGTAGGACGTGCGCCAAAGCAAAAAGTCGCTGACAACAGATTCTATCGATATTATAAAAGTAAATTTATTTTGTAGGAGAAATTAAAGGCGTCGGCACATCGAGCACTTCGTGAACCCTTGTCATATATGCACTGCTTCTGCATTGCCATACTTTCATTGCCTCTGCTGAGCACACGTGCCATAAAGCGTACAATAACAATATTACATAAATGTATATGCGTGCACATTGATTGATTGATTGTCAGAGAAAAAAAATGGAGAGAGTGACTTCCTTTTCTGGGGAACCGGCGACTCCAATGCTCTTATGTGCTGACTGTACACTGTACACAACACAGCGTCTTTACAATGGTGTGTGCACATGCATATGTTAGAATGTGCATACGCATAGAATGTATATAGTGATGTGTACAGTTAATAAATATGGTTGTTAAAGGCGATTTATTAACATATCCTTTTGTAAACTACCTCAAAGCGGCCACTGTTGAGCTATGCAGTAACACAACACTCAACTCGACCTCCTTCTGAATCAGCTTCTGCTGACCCCAGCAGAACATTAGCTCACCACCTGGATTTCAACGCGCTGTACGTCCCACACCATACATGTGGCCAAAGTGTGCACAGCTAAAGCCGTCAGTGCACTTTCGTACGCCTTGGACACTGCCTAGACGGATCACTGGCGTGATACATAGACTCCGGCTGAACGTCGCCTACAGTGTTCACGTCCTGTACAGACTCGGGAAGGTTACTTCTCCGTACCGCAACCAGTGCAATGTAGTGGAAGACGTGAAGCATACGGTTGAAATTTTCCCGAAGTACGATGCGCATCGTCGAGTGCTAGAGACATCGCTGGCCCATCTAGACAGCAGGCCCTTCAACATGATAAAAGATTTGGGGTGTTGGCCAGCGCATCAACAGGTGTCAGCGATTCGAATACTCATCGTGTTTCTCAAGGCAGCTAACCTTATCGACATCTTATAACTAGCTTGTATAGTTACAGTCGGCACTATCTGCTTTGGGACCGTGACCTCGAGCTATTATGCAGCGAACATTGAGTGCAACAAGTGTAACATTGTGCTTGACATCAAGGCAGACCTTAGCTTCTGCAAGTTTTATTGACAGCGCTTGGACATAGCACCCCTTCATTTTCAAGAGCTGTGTTGTGTACAGTGTAGCATATAAGAGCATTGGAGTTGCCTATTCCCGAGAGAAGGGAGCTATTCTGTCTTTTTTTTTTTTTTTTTCTTATCACCAAGCAACTACACATTGGGCACGTCAAAGCTGAGTTCACTGTTGTAAAGATGGAAGCAAAAAATAATGGCGCTCCACTCGAAAGAATTAGGGGGTCCACTCTCGTGAGGAACGTGAACGACACGATTCATTATTATCGCCTCTCATCGATACTGTAAATATATCGTCACTGCTCCTGCAACAAACCAGAAAACGGGCTGCCGATCAGTGAGACACGAACGGCATTAATCTTCCCTTCGTCCTTTATGATCTCGCACGACTTCCCGTCTTGCAGCTGGAGGCAACAGCAAAAGCGGTGAGAGGGCGCCACATGCAAACAAGGTAACAGATGGGCGGCTCTGACAAAAGAGACGTGACATTGAGACATGAATGGACTTTGTAACGGGACCAGGTTCGGGGAGGAACGCCTGCCGTAGCACCGCTTTGTCGGCACATCATCTCCAAAAGGAGCTCATAAGGTGTATCTATTAGTTACAGCCCCGTGTCCTGGCTCCCTAGCATGCCCGTGCAAAAAAAGAAAAAGAAACAGAAGAAGGAGGCGCACACCACACCGAGGCTCTTCTCCCAATTCACGCAGTGGAGGGCCACCGTATCTAGATTATTACTTTTCACGACACGAAACAAGGAACAGATATAAGACTGTCATCGACAGTAATAATGGCTCAATAATTCCGCGCTATGCTCTAGGTTTGAGTACAACGACGTCGATCGTCCGGAGTATCGTATCGTCGTATCACGCGAAGGAGCGATCGCCACCAAGCCCTGTCATTATTTTGCTCTCTTGACTGAATAAAACAAGCGTCTTTCTAGCCTTGCTTCCTCGATATAATTCGTTCCAAATGCAGGGGGATTGAATGGAACGTGAAATTTACATGCGCACCGACATGCTAAATAGAACTCTTCCAACGAGTGAGTAGCGGTACCCGCTGTGCCCAATGGATACAT
The DNA here is from genome assembly GCA_029532675.1 of Ornithodoros moubata. Taxonomy (NCBI): domain Eukaryota; kingdom Metazoa; phylum Arthropoda; class Arachnida; order Ixodida; family Argasidae; genus Ornithodoros; species Ornithodoros moubata. The sequence goes on along the minus strand of JARGYV010057730.1, from coordinate 8,203 downwards.
TGATGAAAAATACGCTGTTCGATCAGTTTTACAACATCACAGAATGTGGCGCATATGTGTTATCTAACGCATTCTGCGCTTATTGTAATCACATACTACCAAGTGAATGTGCCAGGTCGATATTATATCATATTTGAATATCACATCTTGAAACTCGTGCACCGCGCCGTATCAGCTCGTGTCATTCCGAACAGTTCTGTTCCTAGCGAAACCCTTTAGCACATTGTATTCTCACTAAGCCACCAACGTCAGCGTTATCCTGTCCAACTCTAAGAAGGCATGAAGCTAGACTCCTGTTACGTTAGTGAACAGCTCAAGTGCTCGTCTTATATCGCTCACAGCATACCAGAAGAGCAACAGTCTGCTTTTCTACTACGTACATACGCAGTTTACTATACATATATACGAGTATATATAGGCAACCGTCGCACTCGATGCGATACACTATGCAGAAAGGACAGCGTAGTAGAACGTTACAGTCCTGACTGAATCAGAATCAAGGAAGGATACAATTTCGCAATATATTCCTTAGATTAGCAAAAAAGAAAAGAATAAAAAAACAAGCTTCAGCTTTCGGCAAAAGTTCCTTCTCTGACTACACGATCTGTTTAAACGAGAAACCGAGTCTAACAAAACCGCATGGCTAAATTCAAATCGCAGGAAACTGTGCACAGCATGCATCTTGAAAAACTGGCAATTTCCAGTCAGGTGGAACAGAACTTAGCCAATCGCCGGAAAGTGTTCTTGTACAGTAAGTGTAACTGTGTTCTTAGAGTGTTCCGGTGGCACATCCCTATAAGATCATCTTTCCTCCCACGCGTGCAGCCTAGCTTCAGCAGTCTTGGTAAATGCAGGGTGCTGATCGATGAGGTGCCGAGTTCATGTCCGGGCCGCGGTTCAGGTGTCAAACAACAATACGGTTACCGGCAAAAACCTCCCCTGGCGAAGAGACGCCGGCAGGTCGCAGACGTACAACCCCGAATAGTCCAGGAACACACGTACAAGACCAGAACCAATAAAGAGATGTCTTTAGAAAGTGCTAGAACGCGCAGTGTTATTACTTCTACCAGCAAAAGAGGGATCATCATAACCTGCTCTAACAAGAGGCTCGTCTCCTCAGGAATCCTGGGGAGGTACAGAGAGGATCTCGCTGGGGAACAATGCTCGCTATAGACGCTGGGGCCGGCGAGCGGACAACTGAATAATTTATCACCTCGCGGAGCTCTCCTGGCAAACAGCTTCCCGACAGCAACGCGGAAGGAGATAGAAATCGGTGCGTGACGTTTTTATTTGCGCTGTCTGAAGACGTCCGTGAAGATTACGAAGTGCCCGTTCAGGTGATCGCTTTTCAAAGGCGGGGTTCGCTTGACGGATGTGACCCAAAGTATGGGAAAGTCAGACAGAAAGCTGGTAAGCGTAAGCATCGCCAAAAGACATTCCCCACGGAGATCCGTATACATGGACCACGATTCGCTCGCTAACCCACTTGCAAGGCACCATGAAAAGTAGATCTCGTGGGAAGGTGTACAATGTTGCTGAGCGAGTGGAATGAGGGCGAAAAGTATATGTTCAGCAGCTTTTCTACGCGTAGAACAAGTAAAGGGGCCTACCTCGAGAGTAGGTAGCTCCCCTACCTGATGACAATACACACAAGTACATCGTTGTAGATCGTTGTTCTCTGGTTTCTAGAGTGGTGGTACTATACGTGTGAAGGGGCTATACGTGTAAAGGGGTAGGGCTCCCATAGGTGGCTCCCTTACCTGATGACGATACACATGTATCTGTTTGCATGGTACGCCCTGGTTCATAGGTAACTTCCCCGTCTTATGACAGTACACACGCTGGTATGTACATGTAAGTATGTTCTGTAAGTAAGTGTGGGTTACATAAGTGGTGTAAGTCTGTTTTGTACATATGTTATCATCTTTCAAATGTCTCCTCCTGACATTGTATATCCCATTCTGCGTTGCATATATCTTGCATTGCAATTAGCACAACCTTCGATCCGTGAATATGCCTAAATAAATCTTCTACACAAATCGCTCGTATCAGAACAGGTGTAAAAAATGCCAGTCCTCATAGACAGACTTTCTGCCAGATTACAATACACGTATCGCTTCCATCTTCGAGCCCACAGTACAAGGAAAAAAGACCTGCGCGATCAAGTGGAGTTCCCTCGTCGTTGGCAGGGCTCGGAATACCATGCTCTCTCGATAAAGGTTAAGTGGCGAATCAAGTCCTAGTGATCAAACTAGAATTGTACTGCCTCCAGCTGCGACTCTACATCAGGGTATACGGATTGTTCGCATGATACGGCACGTATAAAAATCAGTCTTCCTGAGGAATACAACTAGTGAAGCATGACAAGTGAACACAAAGAAAAAGATTACGTGAGTAGCCTGAAATAGATTCGTATGCCATAGGGTCTGCTGCATCTTGACCGCACAGATATGATAGATGCGCCACCGCTACTACCATCCACAGGGGAACAAAATGAAACAAGTGGCGTAGGTTTCCAGACGTTCTGCGTATAGCCCACGGGCGACATTTGAAGTAATGCGGACGATTATTTGTTAAGGTAACCGGTACCGACGCCTTCAAACAAGTGACAACATGTGCCTTACTATCCGAACCACTCCGGTTTCTCTTTCCGAAGTTCCACTCTCCTAACAGAGCAATGTTCAATAGTATGACGTGAGGCCCAAAAATTTGCAGAAGGTTCGCGATGCACAAATTTTGATCGCTACGGAAATTAAAAACCCCTCTTCCCTTCTTTTATTTTTCTTTACGCAAAACACCCTCGGAACGATTCCAACAAGGCAATTAACCAACCATTGCCGAACACTAATTAGAGGCGGTTGCCGGCGAAATCTCGTTCAAGGGCTTTCAGCTGAGATCTATAGTGCACGCCAGAACATAACGGCAGAGCTCTTCGGAGAGGAATTGACATAGCTGAGCTGATAGTGTCGTTCGTCCCCAAGTAACGAATGAAAGTCATAAAGTGACCGAAAAATATCCTTCTGCTCTCCAAATTCTCGCGCGCGAATATATTCCTAAAAGCAACGCCAGTACACTTCTGTCTTTGTGCGGCAACCATTACCCGAAAACGAATCATTAACATGAACAATTCCACCAAGGTGCCAGCTGGCAAAGCGGACACTTTTTCCTGGTCGTTCAGTCTGGACGTCGTGAGCACGCTTCGACCAACACTTGCAAGGTCCTACTTTCCTTATGTAGAGCGAAATTTAATTCATACAAGCACATCGCATACACGGGGCGCACCGATTTGTTGAACCTTCTCCGGCTGCGAGGTCAAACACGTCTCGCGCTTCCCCTTTGTACGAGATAGTCTGGCACTCCGCGCTGACCCCCAACTGCGCGATGTCCAAGCGTCTGCTACCAACACAAGTTCCCGCACAAGGGAAGTTCCTGCAGCGACTGTCTTCTGGACTTCTGTCGCGAGTGGAGGAAACTGGCGTGAATGTTTCATACCCGCCGCAAAGTATCATCACTTCCTAGCAGTGTGGAACAGCGTCGGGAAGCAGCTGAGCAGCGTCGCAGGGACAAGACGCTCAGCTCACTGGGCACTGTGCTTGAATAATTTATCCGCAGTCCGCGCAGGGTATAACACACGGAGCTCAAAGCTGTCTCGTTGTCACTGTGCCGAGAAGAAGAAGTACCACGTCCGTCCTGTCACCCTTTGTCACTGGAAAGGGCTGAGAGAACAGGTTTTGTTACAGTTAAATTATTCTATGCTTACTCTCCAATGCGCCTTTACTGAACCGCGTCAACAACGACATGTTATATATTGTGTACCGCTCCTTTTTCGGTTTGTCATCTGTCCGCGAGAATTTTTTTTCTTTCTTTTGACTTTCTGTTTTTGCTTATTCCCTTCCGGTAACTGCGAGGCAAATATGTGTGACCGTGGTGCTGTATCATGCGCTCTTCGTAAGTGAGGCTTCCGCCTTTGCCATGCAGTTATCTCTGACGGATTATCTAAAGAATTCATACGCATTTTCCAATGCAGTTTCTCGTGAGTGTGGCACTGGTGCTCTCTTAGAACGCAGTTATGTCTCGTGTCGAAAGGCACGTAGTAAAGATAAAGCTAGCTTACGGCAGTCACGAGGCTGCTCGTCTTGGTCTAGTTCGAGGCTCGGTCGGACCTACTGCACGGCAACGCGCGAAGTCACTCCTAATTATAGCTCAGTGGTCCTGAACAACTAACACAGACTGGCTTGTCTTTAAGGCCGGTTTTAAATGGCCGGAGCCAAATACAGGGAGTGCCGATATGTAATATTTGCCTAATCACAGTGTACCTAGGCACTATGCGTTGTGTATTGATTGTTATACTTGTATGCCACTGGGAAAGCACTGATAGTGTCACTGTCGCCGAGGACAGACTACACGACAAAGCAGCGCTTGAAATGCGAACATAAATGCCGATCTTCAGCAGTTCAGCGGGAATATTTCAACACTGAATTTCCTGAACTCATATTATGCAACCAAACTGCTCTTTCCTCAGTGTCCAAGTCCAGCGTTGACACCAGGGCTGATCCAAAGGGGAGCAGAGATATCCCTCTAGGAATTATGTCATGACAGATTGTGAGGACTTTGGATTTCGCGCTGGAAAACTCAAAATCAAAAGGAGAAACATGACTGTATTATACAGCTCCATGCCTGTCGTTTGATACACTCATTTGATGCACATTTATTCAAAACTGTACTTTACAACGTGTACAATTGAAGACGCATAGACCACACGTTGCAAAACAAGACCTTCTACACCCCTATTGATACACCATCGTGAGTGGGTACCTGTCGTGTATGACCGCCTATACATAAGTGTTGCCTATACGCGCCTTTATACACCCTAGGTAAACAGTGAACTGCGTCTAACCTGCTCTTGTACCTCAACGAGCATTATTAAACGTTCCGAAAGTCCAGAAAACAGACCATAAAGCTTTGGTTCGGTGATCAACTGATCGTCTTGTCACCAAGTGCAGGACACTGTAAGTAACACTTTAAGTGCCGCACACTGTCAGCCGTCGATAAATAAGCCAGCGCTACAAGAGTCTCCTCCAAGGCTCACGAAAGGCGCGAAGGTGTTTACGATACTGCGCCATTTTGAACAAAATTCATTTGTCTTACTCAAACGTGAGGTACGTGAAAACAAGCCAGATTATGAATAGTTCCTGAAAGCCGCCAGAAAAATGGCCCTTACTTACGCAAGCACTTGGGAAACGTGCTTTCGCCTGGTTCGCATGCTTCATATATATGATACCTCTAATACCCTTTATACGAGGGCTAATGGACAGCGTTCGCCATCACTATTATGGTTCGCTTTGGCAATCCTGAAAGGTTCCACGTTTTGTTGATTATCTCTTGCATTTCTTCTTTTCCCCACTGCGAGAAGGCAAAGGCAGCTTTCACGTCGTTCGCCCGCGAACAATGACAGCCGCCTTTCGCAATATGATTCTCGTCATGGTTAACTAACACGTGGGAAGCGAAGCCTTGCCAGTCCTTGAAAAGAAACAAACCAGTCCCCAATGCGCAGACTTCCTGGAGGAATCAATCCGTTGTCAGCACAATTGCCTTCGTTAGCTTTATTCGGCAAGAGAGGCGTCTCGATACGAAGACTAGAAAAAAAAAAAAAAAAGTGGCCGCCTCAAGGCAGTGCTTCCTCGCCTAGGAAGACGAACCCCACCAAGACGCAAAAACCGCATTTTGCGTCTTGCCAAACAAATCGAAGAATAAGCAAGGACTTGGAAAGACAATTCACAGAAGGCCGGTCACGACGTGCGGGTGTATCGTTTCTTGTGCGTGCCGAAGTGCTCCCAATGAGGGCTTTCCGCCGAATCTCGATTGCCTTCCCTCTTTTTTGTATGTGTGTATGTAGGTGTGTGCGTGTGATGTAGAACAAACCTGCAAGTGCCAAATTTATTCTCGTACGAGACAGTTGATTGCTAGTATGATTACAATTATTTTAATGGGTTCCCGTCTTTTGTTGTATTAGATTGGAGCAGCGCGACGCTAAATGTGAGGACGACAAATATGAAGATGGGTCTGTCAAAGTGAGTGCCAGTTTCTCCACCTCAAGTGCCACTGCAAAATAAAAACTAAGAAATCGCTTATTTTTTCTCACAAACGATTAACAAATATTATTAGACAATCTTTTGCCTAATAACTAAGTAACCCCATAACTTCATCATAAAATAGTTCGCTTTTGAATCGTAGTTTGTTCTAGATGACGCACTAGTTAAATTGATATTTTTTTAAAATAAACTTTAAAAGCGATACTTTTGGGCCTAGCCTCGAAGACGTCGAGCCTCGAAGCTTGTCGGGCCCGTTCAAAGAAAATGCTCTCAGAAGGGAAAAAGAAAGGAAACAAAGCCGCGGCATACCGAACAATTAGCGATCGTGCTTGCATTAAAGTACACGTTCGGCGGCTGTTACAAAGCCGAAATGAAACTGCCAAGTCCCTTTGAATAACAGGCACCAAAACATCAAACGACTCCTCCTGTTCGTTAATGCTTCATAACCACCGTACGATTACAACGACGGTCTGGATTAATGGCAGAAAATATCTGCTGTCAACAACACACCACTCCAAGCTCATGTGCTAAACAAAGTATAATCCATAAAGGCTATAAAATAGCGCGCGTCAATCCTACAGGCGACGATGCAACTTCTGTGGCCCTGTGGAACGTCCTTCATAAGTACCAGCGCTGATAGAAAATGTTAGGGATCTTGCGAAGTATTTCTGTCGGCCTACTTTATTGCCGTTTCACTATTTCCATGAGGACGATCGTTATCCAGAGATGGTGCATACATATTCTCACTCGCAGCGAATCGGCTTACTTCCAAGACCACAGTACAGCGTGGCAGATTGCTACACTCTACAAAGATACCAGCACACTTGTAGTATCTGTTGCGTACTGTTCCACTTGACTAGTCAATCATCGAGACGGTTTATCTGCTTTGTACTGGTTACAGCCTCTAGCTTTTGTGCAGCATCGCTGTTGCTGGCTCACATTTTCGAATTGCTTGTCTATGAATCGTCCCATTTCCGAAGGACAAATGAGATATCGCTTTTCCTCTCTACAGTGATTACATCTTAGAACTAGTTTTCTTTTCTTCTTATTATTATTCTTTTATGCATCCGTCTCTTTTTCCTTTTTTTTTTTTTTGTTTTTGTTTTCTTAGCAACGAGCATCTGCTTGCTGCTAAATACCCCTTGTATTGCACTACGTAAGCAAAACAGAAAGTAGAGAGAGCGTATTCTTCGATAATAGTCATGCCATTTAGATAATGGACAGAGACGTGGAGACATCCGCACCGCCTGTGACGCGCGCGTGAAGACGGCGTATAGAATCGTCGGAACATTAATAGAGAGAAAAAATGTATCCTGGTTTCCTCCAGTGACCAAGTGGCGAGAAGTAGACGTAGACACAAGGCCTCCCCAACCAAGTAGAATTGTAAGTAATGGAATGCAACCGATAAAACATACCCCCAGTCGAAACCCACATCTTGTTGATTGCCGGTTTGGGCTACGTACCAATTAAACCACAGCGACAGACCTGTCACCGGGCGTGGCTTTTTCACCCAGGGGTATCACACTGAAGTACCCTGTCTTCCCATTTTAGCGCTCCGGAGCAGTCCACACTTTCACAGTATACGGAAAGCTAAAACAGACCCAAATAATATTGTGTACTGTTATGTAATTAAAATTGCAGTCGCAGTATTTCTTTCTCTCTCTTTTTCTCTATCTTTGTCTCTATTTCTTTCTCTCTCTCTCTCTCTCTCTTTCTCTCTCTCTCTTTCTTCTCTCTCAGTTAACACTGGCACACATGATAAACCTTCCGGTCACAGCTATAATGAAGCTTGAAGATAATCAGCGCCGTATAATAGCATCACAGCTCTAGCGTTCCCTTTAACAGCGTTGTCGTGGTCAAGCAATAACTCGCCTGAGTATTCCAAAACTTCCTACTATGGCCATCGATGAGCAATCGTTTTCACAAAACTAGCCTCGAGAGATGCAGGAAAAAGAAAAGGGAAAAGACGTCGACGCACACTTCAATTTATGGACCTCACCAAATTACATCGGATGTGCTACTGGAAGAAACATAGAAAAAAGTGATCAAAATGGGATGCATAAGCTGCTAGGATAGAGGCTCTTCTTTCCTTCTTTCTTTTTTTTTTTTTT
>JARGYV010057721.1:0-16271 GCA_029532675.1 Ornithodoros moubata | reverse complement strand
GTAGGCTTCAGTACCACGGGAATACCCGATTTTTGGTGCTTCTTGTGGTGCACGACCTCGAATGTCTCTTCCTCGTCCTGTATGGCGACGATCTCGGTCTCGTCAGAGTAGTCATCCATAGCTGGGTCATTCGGCTGATTGTACTCCAGGATGGTGTCAGAATGCCATCATGCCTACGCTTTAGGCCAGTTGCTACGTTCGAATCAAGAACGCCTTCCGATACTCCTACCGTGATTTGCCGGCTATTCCTTGCGGCGCCATCGGAGGCTTCCATTCCCCAAGTGGGGAACGGTGAAGAAACGACGGTCCGCCTGGAGCGTGCAGGACACGGTGTCTTCAGGGGAGCGATACGATACGATAAATAGGATCAAAATACGTTGAACTGAAGGTATGGTGGGATGCCAGTGATCAGAGCGAATCTAAGATGCGTGCGAGCTGCTCGAGTCGTCGTCGTTGTCCTCCAAGGTGCGAGAAAATCTGTACTACTCGTGCAGTTTTGTGACAAAATGTCTAACGCGCATGCATGTTGAGCGCATGCATATTTCAAATAAGCCTCCTTTGTTCATCCCGAAAAATAAATTTTCACGAGAATTTTCACGGCGACAACATGTCAAAGGGGAAGAGGTGTATTAGCATAAACATCCGTGCTCTATAAAGTCGTAAACTTTTGGGTTTTATGGAGACTTCGTTCGCTGAAACACAGATATTTTTTTTTTTTTTTTGCTTTCAGTATTCACACTTATCCCCATTGTCCTCCTTTTGCACGGCAGCATGAATATATAGTTGTAGTGCGGTTCGACAATAAATAAGATTCTGCGACGTCATCACGGCACACTGCAAACCACGATTAATTTCCTGCCGGCCTGTTCTCGGCTGTTTACCTCTCTATGTTGCAGGCAACAATTATACGTAAAGCCGACACAACTGTGCCCATGCGGGCAGGATTGTGTCAGGCCAACGCAAACAGCGATAAAATATGAATAGGCTCGTAAACAGATTATACATAATCCCTCCAACTAAGACGTCGCCCATTCGAGCGCTGACCACCTACAAGCGTATCTCAACCCATAGCCCTCGTCTCATTTATCGTAATAAATAGCACCTACGGTTCTAATTAAACATTGAAGTGACATAATGACGGTCCACTAATTACGCGAGCCATTAATCTTACTTTGTTTCACGCCACGCGAACACGGTTCTGAGCCGGCATTGCGGATTCAATGAACCGTAATTCAAATGGAGAGACATTGATCATTTACAACCTATTAATTGTACTGTGCAGCCTGGAAAGTACGACCTTGGGCACCGCGGGGACCGTCTCGCTTAATTACAAGACGGCTTTACTGTGGGAGAACGCCATACGCGGCACATTGCAGGAGAGAGCGCACTGGCGGAAGTCACTCGAACGCTTACAACTTCACTTTGGATGTACGCAGATGTACAAGCCTCCTTCCACACCATTGTTCGTGGGTACAAGATGGACATCGTTCTGCTTCTTCTTCCTCCTCTTCCAGACAGTGACTGCTGCTTTGAATGGGTACCACGATGAACGCTTGCACACAACGACCAACGTTATGTAATATCAATGTCCTCATTTCCCCCTATGAAGTGTAAACGAGGAAATGGTGCCTAATCACCTGTTGTTGTTCTGCCTCACTGCATGATCAGAATGCTATGCCAATCACGTCCCGCAGACGAGAATGTGAATTTCTATGTGTGTGTGCCAACCGGATCTTCAGTGATTAGGGTGCGTGCATACGTTTCCTGCTTGAAGACAAGCATGCGAAATTTGTGAGGAAGCAGTTAAGTCGCTTGAATTTCTGCTGAAATATTGGTCAGCCGCCGCACCATCTAGTTCCAGAGTAAACGCTATCTTCTCTTCACCCATTGAATATTCAGGGTGCTGAGGGTTTGCTAAGGCGGGAGTCTGTATGATTTGTAGTCGAGTGCGTGATATTTTGGGGATATGCGCATTTGACCTAAGGTGAACCAACAAACCGTCAAACATTTGTTTCTTCTTGTCCGTCTGTTTAAGCGGCTTCACATTGACTTCGAAGAAACTCGAAAATTTTCGTACTAACAGTAGTTGGGACGCCCGTTTTTCAGCAGTAGGGGACGCCCGTAATCAGTGCGAAAGGGCATCAACTGTAGAACATTTTCCTAGAAGCGGCAAGTCACGACATCTTGTGTGTCTTCCCCATAATCTCCTGACAGTTAGTTTGCCGTATCATTAAGGTCTTTAATTGTACTCACCATGGTTTTTCGTGGAAGATGCCCAGTGAAGAGCAGTGAAAAGCGACCCTTGCCGTGCACTCAGCACGTGTACGCTGATAAAAGCACTGACTATGAGCACGCAGAACGATAGAGGGCGTGAGTGTTATCAGCATGATATCTTTTCCGTTGAGTGTCTTCATCCGATGTTTGAACTCTTATAAATGAATCGCAAGCTGGAATCACATATTCGTCAAGAGATAATCGAGATAACCGCCCTGAAGTTGAAGTGATTCATTGGCTGAGGCAACAGGTTTAAGAACATGCAGGATGTTTTCTACTAGTGCAGGTCAAGCAAATGGAGTGCACATTAGGACTGATTACTAGCGCAAATGATTTAGCACCATACGTTTATAGGTGTTTTTCGGTCAGCTTCAAAAGTCAGAAACCATAGCTTCGATTAGATTTCCATACGAAAGAAACGTAAGTCAAACGCAAGGTGAACATGTAATTCCTTGAAGAAACGGTAAATAAGCTGTCAGGAAGTAATAGGCAGATAAACTGCTGAAAACCCGTGCGTAAACACGTGATAGACACCTATTGCTTGGGTACCGTGTGTACCTGGTAGCCAGCTTTCATCCCGACCTGAAATGATGATGTCGAAAGCTCGGTGATGACCGCAAAAAATTCCTGCAATAAGAAAACGGCTCGAGATTCCCAGGATTCCTTGGCTCCCTCTGTACTAGAATTGACATTCCCTATGAGGAACGTGATACATAGTCCCACTGTCGTCCTCTATTCTTTTACTGCCTATATGATGGTAGTGGTGGTGCCCGGGGTAATATGCTTATATGGAGTGTTCCTTCGTAACTTCTCCTTCAATTACATCTAATCCATAATTTCATGTGCACATTATGTCGCGCTTTGTACCATTGGATGGTGGTAGTGCATGGGGAAAACCATTGTGTGGTCAAAAAATCTTTAAAAAAATTAACAGATGTTTGAGATGTTTCATTTCTTGTTGCTTCTACAAGCACTGTACCGGAGTACCCATAATGACGGGTCCTGTGTTGTGATCACGTCGTACAGGTAATATTAAACAGTTATCAGACTGCGGCGTGCTGGGAACCTTCCCATGAACAAAAGACAGTTGGTGCAATATATCACAGAGAGGCCCATTATTTTTGGCCCAGAAGCGTGCCTTGTGTATTTCCCTTTCTTTAGGTTCTAATGAATCTTTTTTTTTTTCTCTCTCTCTATCTTTTATCTATACGCCCTACTTCAAAAATTAAAAATTTCGCTACTGCATAATCTATTATAATCTATAGAATATGTGGTATCAGCTACGGATGCGAAATACTGTCACGCCCTATTCCCTTAGGACGTAACAACTCTCTCTTTCCAACGCCCTACTTCTCGCACTAATTTCGGTTTCTTCTCTGTGTAGTCCTCTGGTGAGTGTCTCTGGAATGACTTCCTAATATCGTTATGCTCAATTTCCAGTTCTGCTGTATTCAATCGCATTTGCAGAGTGCACTCCACTTCTTCATTTCATGCCTTCTTCATAATGTTCTATAGGCTATGGAATATCTTTCTCATGTTCCCTTCTTTGTTTGCGCTTTTTCTTTCCTTTTTCTACTCCTCACGATATATATATATATAGGCAAATAGAAAAATGACGCTTGGACAGCAATAGTCAAAATATAATATTAATAGTAATATACCTACATATCTCTCTTTTTTTCTTTTCTTTTTCTTTTTTTCTTTTTCTTTTTTGCACCATGCTTATATATGGACCCGTCGTTTACATAGGAGTTGCGCTTACAGTCCCGTTCTTTACCTTGTTGTCCTCTAATAAAAATCATTAAATCTTGAAAGTCGTCCTCTTCCTTCTTAAAACGAATCTAGAGACGAAAACTTTGAGCTCTGTCTGTACGTTGCTATTTCAGTCCTGTGTTTGTTTTCTTTTCACTGTTTCGACCTCGAACAACTCGGGTACGTTCAGTGCAAAATGTAAGGTTCTTCTCGTGGTGGATATTAACAAATACAAGCATGTACATTAGCAGACTAAATCACCTGTGCGGCACTTTAAGCATGGTGCTGTCCTCTTGTAGCTACATATAGGAAGCCGAAGATTTTATAGCACTGTAGTTTTTATGTTGGTTTGTTGTTTATTTATGCTTTTTTTAGTAATCAAACTATGGTGCAGTGGGACTGCCATGCAGTGCCTGTTTTGCGGTCCCGATGCAAGATTCAACAGAATTATGCCTTGCCAGAGCAATCAAACAATGACAACAGACAAAGATAGGTGATGTACCATACGTTGGGATCGAGCATGTAATTTACCGTGGCATGGTGCCTATTAGTGTATTATTGGTAGTTATTTCTGTAACACACCGTGTGCTGCGCAAAAAAAAAGGGGGTTACATTTAAATTACATGTCCTGAGATATTTCCCGAAGATAGAATGGAAGTACATTCCACAGTCTACATCCTGTACACTGTAAACTGATCCGTTCGAGATTCGCCCTTGGTCATAGAGTACAAACATCCGCCCTTAAATAATACTTGCGTATAAATTTAATGGGTGGCACGCTTGGTAGTTCGATTAACTTAGATAACAATTTATGATTAAAATAACAGATTTTCTATCGAAACAAACTATAGATATCCCTAGCTGATAAAAAACTGAAGCAAGCGTGGTGGTGTCATTTGGTGATAGAGAGAAAATAATTCGTAATGCTCTATTTCTTGAGCACGCAGAAGTGGCTTCAAAGTCATAAGTTATGTATGAGTGAATAAAAGCATTAACGACATTAAGTAGTGTCTGTACAGGAAACGAGCATCTTATTTTTGACAATGCATTCCTGGGGCGATCTTCTCTCTAACTGAAGACACATGTTCCTGCCAGTTGATACGCTGGTCCAAAGTTAACAAAGTTATGTTGGGCCTGATTACAAACTTGCAAATTAAACTTGCTTTAGATTTTAGATTCGGATCCATCTCCTCCTGCATTGCTTTCACACAACTTCTTGCCCAGACGGTAAAATACATTTTCCTATAGTAGATATTCGTCCAAACATTGTAGTATCCAGGGGTGGGCAGTAGTAATACTTATTTTCTGTATTATAATAGTAATACATAATGCTGTCCCAAAATATGTATTATAATACTAACACTGTAATACATTTGCTTGGTGTATTACATTTGTAATACTACAGATACTTCATTTGATAAATCGGCTTCTGTTCAGGTTGGTTTAATGGGTACACAATAACGTAAGGAAGCATGGACGACACGAAAGCTCTTCAACAACAAGCTACATAGAGTTAGACTTTATGACCAGAATTTTCTCAAAAAGTGCATTTTCAAGGCATCTCCTATTGGGCCTCAGTATTAAATTGGCAAGCGGAAAAAGCCGCTCAACAGGGGCTGACAAGCACAAGTTCGTATTGTACCTTAGAAACACTGTTTTTACTGTGGTGTAGTCGTGCAGCATCGAAAAACTGACCCCCTTATCGTCAAGGTACTTTAAAATCTTAGTTTCACCTGACAGGTCTCTGTCTGACCTGCAAGCCAGGTTACATGGGTATTTGGAAAATCAAAGAATGTATCATCTTCAACTGCATTTTCAGTAGCGCTCACTTCCCTTTTAGTGGCTCCCAACAGTTCTGCTGCCCTCCAAAGCAGGTCATCGGGTCTGCAATCACTGTCTGCAGGCAACCAACGACACTTAAAAAATGGGCGCGGTGACAGCATCAAGGCCGTAACAGAACCGGTGTGTTCTGAGATATGCTTATGTAATATGTACACCTAGTCCCACGGCCTGTGCGTGAGGGGTATTAACCTTTTCCCTTGAAATTCTGACGCATAGCCAAGGAAAATATTGCGTGGGGAAACTTTCCCAAATGGCTGTGCTTTACCCGGGAAAACACAGTCACCTGGGGTGAACTGGCCGAAATGGGTCACGGTAGAGCTGGGCTGGGGTTCTGGGAAGTACCAACTGCCAGGCTGACAAGTATTACTGGTTGCTGAAGTAATATAATACAGGTAATACAGATATTTGCAGTACTATAATACCATTAGTAATACTTTTCAAAATCATGTAATTATAATACATAATAGTAATACAAAAAAGTATTCCAGTAATAGTATTACAAAACAATGTATTATAATACATGCCCACCCCAGTATCTTCGGGAGGAATGTTGTGCGCTACAAATCCCGCCAAAGCTTTGAAATATGTACCGTGAATGTCACGATTCACGGGATAGCCCCGTCATCTATGAGGCCCCATCTTCACAACTCGCAACTCCGTGCTCTTTGCCAGTACATAGATGGCGCTAGATGAAAAATGCGCAAAAATAAAAACGTGCGAAACATATTGGTATTATAAAATTATCCATATTATGTTGTCGGTATTAGTATTATTGTCATTAGTATTACATGGTTTTAACGTTGACAGATGGTTTCAGGGCCAGAACTGCAAACAGGAGTTTGCACAAACAGTGCATTTGTAATTTCCCACTTCTCTGGTGTTGTTTTTTTTTTTTTTGTTTTTTTTTNNNTCTCTCTGTCTCTCTCTCTAGTTCTTTCTTTTATCTGTGTTTGCCATCAGTGCGGCAAAATCAGAAACAACTGAAATTATTACTTCCTCACTTTCAGGCATCGCCATTTTTAGGCAGCAGGCCAACATGTTTGTTTTACGAACAGTACGTCCACTTAGTCTATCCTTGGGATGGGGCTGACACGACAACTTTGTTTATACAGGTGCCGCGGGCGACCGTAGGTACAGTTACGTCGGACTTTAGACCAAGTCTCGTAAAACTGTTCCGAGATTCAGCCTTTTCCTCTCTAATCTATTACTTGCTTTCACAGACACTATTTTCAGTAACGCTGCGAGAGTGCAGAAAAGTACTCTTGGAGAAAAATAATATGCGCTTAATTCCACGTTGAGTCTATGTTAGGCAGGATTGGACTCCCACCGCTCTTTTCGCGAAAGAGTTCCCGTCTCAAGTAAACAAAATGTCAATAAAAATGCAAAGAAAAATAAAAACGCAAAAATTAACGACCATGGCGCTGATGAGCACAAATCAGACTAGTCCTGATCCCAGCAAACACAATGTACTGCAAGTCAGGTCCAATAGGGGTGGTCGCCAGGTGTCATAATCTGTTCCTGGCTACTTCTCTAATGCGCTAGGAACTACGAAAGTAACCTTAATAAACCCGTCCACCCCTAATTAATGTACCTGACTTTCAGAACATTGTGCTTGCTGGGGTCTTGTTTTGGTTACCGATCGATCCAGAAGAACACCAAAACCTTTCTTTATCGTCATGGAGAGAAAACAATATGACGAAAAAGGGAGTACTATACACTTACATGAAAATCCGACCTTGGCCCATCCGTCCACCCCTGTTGCACCCGACTTTCAGTACATCCCTTGTTGTGTATTGTACTGACTGGTGGCGCCAATTGTATGGCGCGGGGAAAGATGTCATGATAATTCCAGCAGCCATCCTTCAGTTTTGTTAAGCGTGTTCCACCATGTGGCACGTACGGAAGCACTGTGCGTGTTGCATTTATGTAACTTAATAAACATCGTTCAAACAACCTGTGACAACTTAACATCCCTAGTAGTACAATGTACTGAAAGTCGGGTGCAGTAGGGGTGGTCGTCAGGTGGCTCATCTGTTTATCGCTGCCTGTCTTACATACCGCAAGCTGCAAAAGTGATCTTGATCAACCCGCCCACCCCTGATGCACCTGACTTTCAGTACCTGGTGCTACTAGGGATTGTGCTGCTTGGGGACAAAAAAATGAACGAGAAACAACATGAAAAACAAAAAGATAAAGCGGCGGAATTTTTTCGTTTCATTAAACGTTCTTTGTTTTCCTTCTTCTTTTTCTTTTTCTTTATCATTTTCTCTGTCCATCACTGTTTTCAACTATCGGAAACTGATTTCCCGTCAGCGTAGCAGGAAGGAGGATTTAAGTGACACTAAACTGCCCATTTCACGCATTCCGAATACATGCACTGGACGATGACCATGTCGGTTTGTATTCTAGCCCTTTTTTCTCTGTCCTTTTCTTTGTTTCTCACCTGAACTAGGCATACATCACGTAGAACATCCGCTTCGTTTATTTCTTCCACGCCGCAATGTATGCAAAACGACGTGTGCAGGGTTATGCTTACCACACCAGCTGGTCCTTCACTGAATGGCTCGCGTAATCTCAATTACACAGTCAAAATCCGGCGCGTAATGTCACCTTGGTAGGCGATAAGATAAAAAAAAAAAAAGGAGAGAGTTGCTCATTTCTCTGGAGGAACGGCAGCTCCAATGCTCGTATGTGCTGCACTGTACACAACAGAGCCTCTTGAAAACGAAGGGGTGCTGTGTCTAAACACTGTGAATAAAAGTCACAGAATAGCTAAGGTGTGTTTTAATGTCCTTAAGCACAATGTTGTAGTGTTTGCACTCAATGTCCGCTGCGTAAATGCTCGAGGCGACGGTCCCAAAGCATACAGTGCCGACTGTAACTATTCGAGCTACTTATCACCTTATTCGCTTTTGTTTGCAACCGATTTTCGGCTACACCGAAGGATGGACACAATCCTGAGGATGGACAGGCATGGCGATGTCACCTCACAGCTGCAATCAGAATCATGCGCAAAATGTTTATGCTTTCAAATAGAAGACTCCCAGAAAATTCCTAGGGCGCTTTGCGCCGAGGAGGAATTAGGGTGAGAAAGTGCGAGCTGTTGTAGCTATTCCGGATTGCCTGCCTGCATGAAGCTTGGTGAAAAACGACGCCCAGACGGTTCCGCCTAATCTTTTTTCATTGCCCCTCTTCATTTTGTTCCGCTCACACAATTCCTTTGCGACACAGTGCGTGATTTTGTTGAACTCATGCATTCACAACTAGCCTCTAGCTTCCGATTCTGTATGCCAAGTTGTCACTGAATTTCGTAGCTCATCTTCATCTTTTATTCGAATAGTACAGGAGCGAAAAGTTCTTGCTTTGTCATATGCGCGCGTTCTACGAAACGCCGAACCGCCATCCGTGTTTCTTTGGCGTCTGACGTCCGCATCATCAGTCAGTGCAGCTTGCTGCACACTGGTGGAAACTGGTGGATGCACACTGGACGACGTCACTTCCTCTACGAGACCCGCTATCGTTCTGGAGCGATCTTTTCACCCACAAAGTGCGCGACGGAAGCCTCTCATCGCAGATTTCTTGTGGCAGGTTTAGCAGCCATCGGCTATCATTGTGAGAAGGTCCGATGGCGCTCGCAACACTCTGAATTGCAGGAAGCTTCGCAGTGTTCCTTGACTTCCACTGTGACATCGATCGACGGGGACCGGATCTGAAGAGTACTTTTTTGCTACTCAGATTCATGGAAGCAACTTCTGGACGCAAACAGCCCGCTCACGCTCATTTTTGTTCCCTCAGTTTAGGGAACTATAGGAGACTTAGTCACCGCTGTTCAATCGTTGCTACCGTGTCCCGAATCACAGCAGCCTCCACCGTCCGCTCCCGAATCACAACCACCTCCACCGTCCGCACCCGAATCACAGCCGCCTCCACCGTCCGCACCCGAAACAACTCCACCGCCAGTACCTGAGTCAGCACAGCCCCATGCTGCGTCTGTACCTTCACTGTCAACTGTGACGCTCACCTCATCAATGTCACTGGGGTGGTAAATGTCGACTGAGTAGGAATGACCGCTGCCGGACGAGAAGCTTCTACTGGACTTCTTGCTGCCATGCGATTTCCCGCTGTGAGTTCGAGCTTTGGAACCACCAGTTCGCTTATGTCCACGTCTGGGGTAGCACACACAGCACGCAATGAACAGTAGAATGAAGAGAGCGAACAAGCCGATGGCTAATACTGAGATCCCGTTCATTTCGACCATGGCGTCGCCTGGAGTCGATCACGGGGAATTGAGGGTTCTGTAAAAAGAGAGAAGCTGCGGTGAGCACTCGTCACCTCAGTAGCCAGATACTGGTATTGCTTAAATGTAGTAGTTAAAGCGGTGAAAGGATATCTGACGGTTTCTCATTGATTGAGACGTGACATCATTAGATACTTGAGAATTTAAGCACGCCTACTTCGCCATATATTTGTTTGCACATTTGGAAGTCCATCACATAACGAAGTGATTCCACCGAAATTCCAACAACCGAGGAACCTTGGGTAGTTCGATTTTATTGAAAATATATATATATATATTTGGTAAGGACTTGTGTATGGTGAAAAATGGGCTTACTTTTACTTTCCTCGCTCACTTTACTTTCGAAGGAGAGGGAATGAAGAAAAAACGAGGGTGATTCGTGGTCGCTAGTACATCGCTACCTCGAAGAGTTCGGAAGCGCCAACAACGTACTCCATGATTTATTTTATTTTATTTTTTTGTTGTTGACTGACTATCGTCCTGGCAAGCTACAGCCGATATTTTATTTTCTTACGTCGAACTACAATTTTTTTTTATGCCAAAATCGCAATTGCACGCAAAAAAGGCAGCATTTCGAGTAAACATTGTGCACGAACCATTGCGCGCATGGCATATAATGCGCATCACTATGTTCATCTATAAAAGATCTTTGCACTGGTGCCAATTTTATTCCTCTTCATGAATTGATGCGCGCGCGTATGCCCTTCACGTAATTGGGAAGCTTCTGGAGAAAAAACCGCATAAAAAACGTGCAGCGAGTTTTTACCTGTTGTCAGGGAATCCTTTCGAAATCACCAATAAAGAATTACGCGTAATTTCGGATCGCCGGAGACACAACGATTTTTTTTAAGCGACACTGGTCGGCGCGCCCAACCGCGGAGCAATGAGCGGAAGAAACTGCGGCAGCGTTAGTGTGTTAGAGAAAGAACTGCATTTATCGTTTTTTGCTCACAAATTTGGTACATCTTTCTCCACTTTTATTATGACTCCTGTGGATGTGCGGGATCTCTGGCACACATAACTAGAACAACGTTGTGGCACTGGTTGAACATCCTTCCACTCTTCCAGTTTTGTGTGCCTGTGGCTACGCATATCGAAGGATTATGTATTAGTGTCATATTTTTCGCTTTCTCGGGTACAATGGTGGTGAACCGAGTTGCATTCTGTATTGCTTTTATTGCAAGAGAGCGGAAATTATGCGTTGTTGCTGTGTGTTTAACGAATCCTCCGACACCGTCGCCGGCGTTCTTGCCATGCGTCCGTTACGTCCCACCTCGTAGTGTTAACATTGGTTTTTAAAATGTGAGCTTGCACCATAAGACACATACACCACAGTGCCGTAGAGTAGACCACTCTCTTTTAACGTTTTCGTGGATTTTGAACAGGAAGCGCAATGCCGCCGCTCTGTCGTGGCGAGTGTCGTCAGAAACGGCAGCGTAGCTTTTCCTCGCATTGAATGTGGTAATGTGGTTGAAACTCACATAAATTTCTAAACTTGCGTTTCTTGCCAATAGTAGCTGTGTACCACCTTTGGTAGTATACCAGTGTGCAACCACAATTCTCCAAAACAGCTGCACAGTGTACCCTGAAGAAGCAAAGCCCTCAATCTACGACGCGGCGACCAGTGAGCGACCCTTAGGCACAGCTTATGAGACTCGTCCGTACAGAAGTTACTAACAACCTTGTTCCAGGCGGGCTCAAAACAACCGAACCTCGGGGAGGTACATGACATGACATCGGGCTTATCAGGTACAAAGGTATGAAACGTTGGGCACCACAAGAATTGCCGTAGTTTCAAGGGCACGATGATGCTTGAAGGTTAGCCCGTCTGACTTTTGCAAAACCGAAAGGCCATGGGAGACAGGCATGAGTTACAATGGAATGTGTGTGCGGAAAATGGAGAAAATGCTGGTTGGAGAGTATTCAAGATTTGGTACTTTGGCGTCGTTTAAAAAATCGCTGCGTCTTCGACGATCCGAAGCTACGCGTATATATATATTTATATATATATGTATATTTCTGATGATTCTGAAAGGGTTCCCTGAGAACATAAAAAATCACTCCATGTCTTTTTATGTTTTTTTTCTCCAGAAACTTACCCAATTACGTAAATTCTTCTAATAAATATCGGGCAAACGTGCGCGCATCAGTTCATGCAGAAAAATTTAGTTGATACCAATGGAAAGACCTTTCAAAGACGAACATAATGATGGGCATTATATGCCATGCGCGCAATGGTGCGTGCACAATGTTTGCTCGAAATGCTGCCTTTTTTGCGTGCAATCGCGACTTTGTTTTTTGTTTGTTTGTTTGTTTGTTTTAATCGTGGCTCGGCATAAGACAATAAAATCTCGGTTGTAGCTTGCAGGACGATGGTCGTGGAACACAAAAAAAAATTCAGTCCTGTAGAGCGCCGCTGGCGCTCGCGAAACATTCGAAGTAGCGATTTATAAACGACCGCGAAACAACCTTGATTTTTTTCACTCCCTCTCCTTCGAAAATGGGCCGTGCTAGGAAAGTAAAAGTAGGCCCGTTTTCTATCATTCACCAATCCTAACCGAATATGTCTTTTTTTTTTTTTTTTTTCAATAAAGTCGAAAGACCCAAGGTTCCTTGCTTGTTCGCATTTCGGTGGATTCACCTAACGAGGACAAATGGTGACAAAACTAACTAGTCTAATCGAATGGTTGCTGTACAAAATAATTTTTCGGTTTCTAGTTCAAATTAATCGTTTTTGCTGTCAATGTCCTGTCAAATTATCAGCGAAATCGAGGCGCCGGCTCCAACAGATGCGCGAAATCGTTGACCGATATTTAAAATCTATACGATCCATCTTCTATGACACACTGCGCGGTAAAAAGCACGCACGACAGGAAAGTGCATCAAAGGGCCGAGCCTGGTAATACTGCTGCATTTGTGTGCATGTCAGATAACCATTGTCAACATTGTGTTGACTTCTACTGCATCGGATTATGTGACAACTGCAGTGACATTCTTTTTCATTGCAAGTTGCAGTCCCAATATCCCAAACTCAACGGAAGTAACAACCTCAGAGTCTCACCCTCACACTCTTCTTCCAAATTTCAAGGCTGCCATGTGAACAGGTAGCATCTGGCTTACCATGCCATTTTATGGTCGAGCACCTTTCCGTGGCCCAGAGGAAAAGGCATCAAGTGATGGCCGCTAGGACAACCCTGCTGACGACCTGTGATACAGCAGCTGCCTGCACGGTAGGCGGAGCCGCACCCCGTTTACACAGGCACCAAATGGAGCAAAGAAGCAGCGCAAGCAGCAGTAAGAGGCTGGACAGGATCAATATGATCAGTACATTCTTCGGCATCTCCTGCACTGGAAAGAAGCAAGAATCAAAAGTATGAATCTCGGATGAAAGCTAAGCATGTATCACACCAGGCGCACATCCCACACACATAGCAGCTTTCCTGCTTATGCAAAAAGGAAAGAAACGCATTACAGAGCTGTGTCTGTGTCGTCTGCTCTGCCGGTTTCTGCGATGCCGTACAGCTAACTTGATCTCCTTGACAGTTCACGAATTGCCTTGTGTACAACGTTCACAACGAAATGCAGTTGCGTACTTACGCATTATGCGGATGGAAGTAAAATTCAGTAGAATACCAATCAAGTCCGTTTACTTTGTTTGTTTTCTTCCCATGCAGAGTACATATTCGGTTCGAAATGAAAAGCGGAATAGAGGAATTCTCTCTATTTTAACTTCAATTACTACTGAAAGGTCACTGTTTTATACTGCTCTGGTGCACAAATTTCATGCCAGCACGACAGTAGCTGAGTATCCTCGACAATTCACGCGTATATTTCTGGACGCACTTGAAATTTGCCCCCCTGCCAACGGCTTATTACCCTTCAAAAACGGTGCGAAATACGCGGGCTTTTTACGCACGGCTGTGTTGGGAATCACGAAGAAACAAGCATGGAATGCCACGTTGGAAAGCATTCCACGCTCGAACTTCCGCACGTAAACATTTAACGGGGAAAAATTGAAACAGAAAAAGAGGGGGGAAAAGCGAAAAACAGAGCTGAGGGAATGAACTGTGTTGCAAGGGGAAACAGAAGGACGAAAAACGCTGAGGCAAACAGCACGCTTTTAGCTCTATTTTCGCCTTGTTGAAATGTACCAGACGGCGCCCGTATCGCCCCATCTCGTAAACAACGAAGCGGCTCCTCGCCTCTCAACACGCCTTTTGTCGTCTGCTAACAAAGTCATCCATCCTGGTGGAAGTCTTTCACGATATCATGAATTACTGCTTAATTGTCGACCAGGTACTTCACATGAATAGAATATAATGAATAGAACAACAAAGGATAATAACTGCATTAGTAGTAGCACTTACTACTATGTTCTTTACTGCCTACAGTTACTATAAATATTGTAAGATTCCTAGAAATATTAGTACCTCGGATGTAGAAATTACTAAAACGTTGTTTGTCGGGTTATTTTTATTTTTTTAGTGAAATAACTAGGGTCCCACGCTGTCAACATACACGAGAGAGAGAGACAAGGATCGATACCATACATCTTCAACAAAATGCTGTTGATCGCTTTTGGGTCGCTTCATCGTACGCCTAGAAATGAGTCAAGAAACGCAGCATTCGTCTTTCCGCACACCTGCACTATACACACAGCACTCGCACTATGCACACTTTATTCGTTACTGTGTGCAGTGACGTATAGGGTTGTACTATCCCGCAGCTCTAAAGAAATGCTGTAATTTTCGCATGAGTGAGATGTCATGATAAATGAAAGCCGCAACATAAAGCCCGAGACAAGGAAAAGCAAGGACAGATAGCAGGACATCTTTACGAACGTCTGTATCGCCTCGTGTGGCTCCTTCCTGTTCCTCGTTTCGGGTTGGATTTCAAATCACCAGACTGGAGATACAAAACCGAGACACGGAAAAACAGAAATAACGAGGGGGTATTTGCCGTCTTGCCCCAAAAACCAGAAACGGTTGCTCTATGGGAAACAGACAGTTTGGAAGCCAGGCCGCGTGTAAAGGCATCTATGAGCAGTGCAACATGCTGCGGCATTTCTAGGCTGTCTATGCTGTGTCCACTTTCTCCGTGGCATCAACACACTGCCCGACAGCCTTTTCAACGAAGAGTGCCATTTCGTGAATGTGTCTTTCTCAGGAAAAGATAATAATAATAATGAAAATATTGTCGTATGCTAAAAGGAATAGCATTCAGTCTTGGTGAAACAACTGTACGCTTTGACTTCTGTCTGCCAACAGCACCAGTCATACACGACCGTACGATACAAAAAACATTTAGACGCATCCTATTTTTCTCACTTTCATATTTCTCTTTCTAAGAAGCTGGTATGATGTGATCATATGAAATTCAAGAATCATGAAATTCGTATCGATAAATATCGACTCAGTTTCAAATCATCAAATTAATAAAAAATAAAGGCGCAAAAAGTTACATCATACCCTATTGCAGGCTCCATGCTAGAACATGCCACAGTTTTAAAACGCAGCAAAGACTCAACGACCTATCGTTGGTCAAAAGTGACAATGCTAACGCTCCCGGTAGATCAAAAACGGTTGGAGTACGCCTTTTTGTGCCAGTTGTACAGTTATGTTAAGCGTCACAAAATGCAGATTTCTGCCACTAGAAATGAAATGAGTGAACGAGTGAGTAATGGGGCCGTTTGGGCTAAGGTCTGTCTCTTTCATTCCAACAGTCTGTCTCCTAATCAACGTTTTTCTCACACTTTCCAGACGTATGCTGGCACGGTTTTCTTTGAAGTAGGCCCAGGACGCACTAACCTTCCTATCCTTCTGTGCTGTCCCCTTTTCTCCTCTTCCTGGCCACTCTCCATCTGTCCACATGTATGCGCTGCCCACGGCCACAGTTGCCTCGCGGCACAAACACCAATTTAGAGTGTAACTGATCGAATACTAATTTAATATTGGTAATATACCGATCCTTATCAAAAAGTCTCATTACTAAAATCCTTAACAAGAGGTCTTCACCCAGTAAACCACAAATCTCCCAGAGACATCCCAGAAAGGTCCTGAACGTCACAAACATCCTTGACGTCTTTCGGACATCCTCTCTACATCCC
>JARGYV010057685.1:0-16121 GCA_029532675.1 Ornithodoros moubata | reverse complement strand
TTTTCGTTCTTTCTCGTTTCATCTGTAAGGTTCGAGTGACCGAGTAATGATGCTGAAAATCCGTTTACAATTGTTCTTTTCCTGCTGAAGCGGCAAACAGACAGCGTCCGTGGCACATCGTGTTACTGTGTGTGTACTGTGCTTAAGGAGAGGGCAAATGATGTGTTCTGTGCGGATTCCCAGCACCATCAGCCGCCAAGACGTGACTTCTGTTTTGTGCGCAGTGAGGCACGAATCAGTGTTAGCCAACTCTTCTTTCCCGCCATGCTTTATCAGGGCGAAGCAGGCACAGAACAGTGTGAGGGCATTCTCGACTGTTCAACGAAAACCGTTACTCTTAAACAGCGCCGCCTACATAGATGAAAGTTGCCCCTGATTGTTCTTGCTGCAACCTATCAACATCTTTCTTCATCTCTTCATTGCATTTAATTGCAAAGCATTCATTGCAAAATATTGCATTTTGCAGTGCTGCAGTCTGAGTCTTGGTGCGTTGATCTGATAATAGGATTCAATGACATCGGCAATAGACTTGATGACAGATACGTGGACGGGACTATACAGAAGTAAGTGTGGAATATGTGCACATGTGAATTCTTTACTTTGCTCCTCTATCTACTACATAATTGCAAGTTCGTTTTGTGAAACTTTATGACGTTGAATTACGAATAGAAGGCCTGCTGAATCGGTATGAGTGTATGATACAAAGGATGAGCTTAAGCAAAATGTCTCAGTTGAGCAACTTGTGTTTGCTACGCATGGGCTTCTTCTGAGCCAAATGTCATACGGTTTAGGATGTGGCGGTTAGTAAAGAGGAAAAAATAAGAAAAATAAAAAGAAGAAGGCAGATGTGGTTCTATGTGCTATGGCACGCATATTGCAGTGTCGTATGAAGCGAAATACGAGTCGTGAGCCACATTGGTTGCGTCTAAACGTGCTGTATACAGCAGACAGCCCCAAGTACAATACACAAGGCAGGAGGGACACAAGAGCAGACAGCCCAAATTGTCAACAGCGCTTGACGTTCGAGGACCCAGAACACATCACCATGCACTACAACATCATCCTATTACTTTATAGAGCAAACGCAAACGCACGCACTGCAAGAAACAACCGCAGCAGAAGTCCAGGCTAAAGTGAACCCTCCATTGGCTGGACACTTAATAATTCTTAACATTATCAAAGTGCTCGGTGTTTAGTCGGGGGCCAAGAAAAGGTACTTGGCGTTTTCTGCGCTTAAACTGTTTATACTCAGAATTTCGTTCCATTACGAGAATTTCGTAACTGCGGCTGGTGCATGAATATCATCGTTACTTTGTTTCACCATTACCTATCACTGGCGGAATGGAACGTATATAACGATATGAAGATATATGACGATATGAGACGATATAGATATATGACATATATGAAGATATTTTTGAGGTATTTTCAATAAATAAATATATGACGTCCAACTTTAGAGGGTAGGACTAAAACATGTCTAATTGGTGGTTCAGATGCAAACTAAATCCTGGCCAAATTTAGGTATAATACCTATAGGTAGTACACTATAGTCATCGAAAGACGAACGCCTTTAAGCTTAACGTTAACCGTTCTAATGAGTATCTATCGGACGGATTTTAGAATTGACCGGAAGTGTATTAGACATATGAAATCACTAGGTTTAGACCCTGTCTAGATGCCTACTATCCCATCATGCATTGCCTGGGATCTATCTATCTAGCTCTAACTTGCGACACTCGTATTTTCATGTTCTTAAAGAGGGTCATAAATATTGCACTACAGTGCAAGGTGTCCTTTCTAGGTTACGTACTGTGCATGGTGTATGCTGATGGTGCGCACAGTAATGTATTTCGGCTTTTGACTCAGTGTTGTTGAAGTGGTGCATAGCCACACACGAGGGCGTTGAAACATGTGTTTAGCCCAGTATATTGCGTTCCTAAGAATCCATCGCAAAAGATGTGTCTTCCAGTGACCAAAAAAAGACCTTCACAATGGAAGCACTTTTGTGACCTACGCCGTCAGCACGGCGGAACGTCAACAGGTGCTCAGATTCTTCACGGAAATCGTCACAAACATCGGACAACTCGATTGCTTCCAGTCAACTAAGGCCACCATCTGTGTTCGTGGAGTTGAACACTGGCGGCCACGGATGGTCAAGGTACTACACGTGTAAAGGGGCCTACCTCCAGAGTACGTAGCTCCCTTACCTGATGACAATACACACCATTATCATCACCACTATCACTTCATACCCATTGTCATCGTCATTGAAGGTTACTGCGCAATGGAATAGTGGGCCGCCGTACTGGCGGCGAAATTCTCCATATCACCGTCATCCCATGTATTTGTTGTTGTTGTTAAGGCCACCATGACCCACCGTGTTCAACGCCAGCCCTCACCATCACGTTCATGCTTAACTTCGCCGGTACTTATTAATTTCGCACACCGTTATGGGGTATGGTACCGCACTAGGAGTGGTGAAATTTCCCACGTCATCATCGTAATTCATTGTTGTTGCTGTGCCAACAGAGTTGGTAATGACAGGGTGAAAAGTGTCTGACGAAGAAACTCCCACCACTGATAATTCCTGTACGAAACAGATTTTCTTTGAGGAGAAATACATTTTGTTACTTGCTTTACATTACAAAGATTTCATGTGCTTTTGCAGATTTTCTTACAGTGTGTATTGTGCTTGTGCTATCAGGAGGAGATGAACAAAGAGACAATCCTTGCTTGTTTCCACACTTGTATTGCTTCTCTTCCTTCATAGCTAGCTAAAGCTTAGATCATCTAGAAAAATGTTTGCACCCTGTATTTGTACGATATACATGTTGGATTTTTTTTTTATATATCTAGATTCAGGAAAAAAAAAAGAAAAGAAAGTTCAAACTACATTCCCGACTTACTCTGAAAACAGCGTCGCTCTATATAGGAAGTTCACCCCAGGACACCTTCACTGGGGTCTGTGTCGACATACGCATTTGTTGGTATGAGAAAAACATACGACAAGCATGAAACAGCATAGGTAGGTGGCACCCGGCGTATCCTCTAGAGTGTAGGGGACTAAGAGGGAACCATCCCATGGAACCTTGATTACGTATTTGACCGTTTTATTTATTTATGCCGTATTGTCTCGTCGTTGTTGTTCAAGTCGCTGAACCACTATGCAAAAGGCGATTTTTACCAGTCTAAAGTCAGTCCGTACATTCATGAATGTTGTTCTCCAACCGGTATTTATTGGAATTGAAAGTGAGGTGAGAATAAATGTAGCGATCCTCTTCTGAAAACAATTAAGAAAACACCATACAGTTTGCAACATATGCAAGTAAGGGAAAAATAACGCTAAAAGGAGGAAGGTTGGCAGGCTTGAAGAGATAATTTATGTCAGTCATGTTTCCCTCAGAGAATAGAATCAGCGGCAATGCATTCGAACGGAACGCAGCCACGAATTCTGAACAGGAACTGAACTAGAACAACAATGGATGCTCTGTTGAGAAAAAAGGGGAAGGTGGAACACATCAAATGAATGGATTTACCGAACCTTCCTACCAGTGTGAGTGCCCAGAATTCTAACGAATCCCAGGAATTCAAGCGAGGACTACAAGGTAGCGGAATCCCAATGGGAAACAAACACTACCGAGACGTACTCGTATTCTTTCCTGTTGTTCTCGGGACGTGGGTCACATAAAGATTTTATTTGTCTCGGCCAGCCTCACATTCTCTCATATTACCGTCGCAGCCGTTCACAAGTACAGCCCTTCAAATAAAGCCATAACACAATAAGCAGAAAAGAAGCATCCTATTTTCATGTAGACCTTTTATTTGCCAGCAGCCACCCTGCGGGCAGTTCGTTCACATAATCCATTCCATAATCCGGGCGCAGTCGCTGCCACCAATGGGAAGAAGGGGAAAAAATAACGCGCTTACGTCTTTATTTTTTATCTTGGATGGAAAACTTGATAAAAGCTTTTACCACAAAGTTTCGCAGAACATGATACTTGCAACCCACAGACCTACAGCTTAAAATCGAGAAAAAGAAAGGAAATGCGTTCCTTCCGCTGACTGGTTAGAACCGCGCGAACGACATGCGCAGTCCTCCAGAAATGAGTGGTGGCATTAATTTCTTCTTATTAATTAAACTTATTTCCTCTTCGCAAGGCTTCATTTATCCCCTCCCTTGTTTTCAATATCAGGTTGGTAATCATACCTTTATGCGTGCGGCTGCGTTACCAGCTCTGTACATTGCTGCGCTACGAGGAAAGGCAAAGCTGGCGGAATAAAGACGTGTGCGCCGCCATAAATTTTGGGAGTGCAGAAAAGCAGCGGAGGGTGCCGAAACCATATATCTGTGAATAACGAGGGATTCGAGTCATTAAGTGTTTTCGTGCGGTGAGCCCATTCGCACTATCATAATAAGAGCGCGCCGGACGGTTCATCATGAAGGCGCGGCTTGAGGGATGGCCAAGAACCGTAGTAAACACATAGCGCCATTAGCATGGCGTACCTTCTTTCTTCTCAATTAAATTATACTTTTTTACGAATGCCCTTGCTCTAGAAAGGAAATATCTCGTAGTCTATAGAAACTCCGTTCGAGGTTCTGCGAACGGATATGCTTGCGAATAACAGTACAGTATAAGCAACAACGAAGCCGTTATAAACGTAACAAGGAGTAGCAGTATTCTTAAGACGATGAGTCAACATCTCCTTACTTTCCTCAATAGGGCCATTGAGGGGCATGATATTGTGAGAAAAATTGTGGACGTCAGGAATATGCTCATAGTAGAGGCGAAGTTCGGATGTTCTTGGCATATTTAAGTTCAACTCTTACAAATGAATTTTTGGCTTCTGCTTCATTGCTATCGGCCATCATATGTACTCCACGTACACGACAAATATTGATACTCCACTCAGCTGCTTTACTATATTTGTCTGAATCCCGGCACCCTGTTAAAAGAGTATTATCACTCGGACAACCTCAACACCCCCGTTTTCGCGTGAGTCTGCCGGCTCAGTCACCTTGCCTTATTTCCTATTAGAGAGTCCATGTCATCAATCGTTACCTCTCTCAGTGTATGATATTCTGTTGATAGGCTATGGCATTGTAGTGGTGGTGGTGGGACTTTTTGTAGATGGTACTTGATTGGCGCTACGTGGCGCGATTGGCCAGGGTCGTGCTCAGGTAGTCAGTGGAAGCCGTCAGTAGTCAGTCAAGTCAATCAGCAGGAGATTTGGCGGGTAGCCATAATAGAGCGGAGTATAGAGCGGAGAGCTAGTTGCACCTTTAGTTGCACCTTTAGTTGCAGCTTGTGTTATGGCGCATGAAAGTTCTGCTCTAGAAAACGACGTTTCCAGTATAACTTTTTCAACCAGACATATCGCCTTTTCTCTTCTTCCTCTTCTTCTCCCCTTTCTGGCCGTTATATCGTCTGTCCTTAATGGATGTATGTAAAAAGTAAGAAAACTATACATCGAAGAAAAAGTACTGTGGTGCACTGAAATTAAACACACAAGACGTAAATTCAGCTTTAGCCAGAAATTGTAACAATGCAGAAACGAGCTGATGTGCAGTGTTAAAGTCTGCCTCATAATGTATATACGTATGTCGATTATATAAGTTACACTAACATATGTTTTCTAAGCAAAAGAAAATTGTCGGCCACAGTTAAACTCTTACTAATACTCTCTTTTTCGTAAGAGCGACATTTGCCTTGCTGTGTGCTTCACGGCGAACAAAAGCGTTTGCAGCGTAAATCCTCTGCCGACGAAGGGCGTCAGAAATAGAGCAACGGATCTCTGATACACGCCTTGTGGCTTAGCTGCACAATGTAGATGGCTGTTCGTGGCTTTGCGCGCGGACGCCTCTAGAAGCGCGCACCTCCTTATAAGGGATACAAATCACATCTTGCTAATACCCCTCGAAATTTATGCAGCGTAATCTCGGGGGCATTTGCTTATTCCAGTCTTAACGTATTACCCCGCCGGGTACAATCCGAGCCCGCGTTTTAATTAAAATTTAACAATTTCTGCAGACACTCGCGCCTGCCGAAACGGAAGCTCAAATATTCAGGAGGAGGGGCTGCACCGAAGACAAAAACTGCCGCTGCCGACAGATTCACTTTCCGACGGCGCGTAAATTAAAGGGGGGATGTAAATTTTCATTTTTTCGTCTGACCTGCAACGTAATACGTTTTAACACGCTGAAAAAGAAGGTGCCCGTTGGGACGAACTTTACTGAAATTTATTTGAGCCTTTGAATAATGCAAGACTCGCAAGATTAGTTTCGTTCAAGTCGTATCTTCGCTCTTCCGGCTGCACATGCGTACATTTTTCCCAGCCTCCACTGCTTTACCAGCATTAGTTTTTACTTGTGTTTCTCACCCGTTCTTGCGGCTGACTCTTGAGACGGTGGGGCTTAATGTCTTGCCGACTCGAAACGCGCGAAGATATGCGAAACAACTGTATGTTGCGGTTCGGTGTGCTTTGGAACGTTTAGTGTAAGAAAGAACTGGAACATCTGCTTGGCATTTACTGCGCGATTTTTCGTTTTGTCCGCTGTTAGCGAAACTCCGTCGTGAGTCTTCAGTAGGTCTCCTACCTTACTTTACATTGACTTACTTTACTTGTCTTTGCACTTTAAGTTTCCGACACATTCCCCAAAATGCATGAGAGTTTGTGAATTTTGCGTCTGATAACTTCAGTTCTGAGGTATGCCACTGGAAATATATATACATGTGTATGTGTGTGTGCGTGTGTAATTTGCCCGGTAGGTGGCACCGTTCCCAGATTCTTCCGCCCATGGCGTCATCTGAGGCGCCCAGTATATGCATGTGTATGCATATATGCTAACTTGTGTTAACAGCGCATCGTTAGTTTTCTCATCATTATAATTTTTCATGTTTAGACACATTGCAATAGGGTAGGCTATCGTCTTTGGCATGGTGAAATGCCCTATGACATCTTCATTAAAGTACCTGTTGTTGTAGTAAAAATGTTTTTACTATTCATAATACGAGCTGTTTACGCGTTGACCAAAAACGTTCACCCATAAGACAACTCGTATTTCCTTCCAGAGGCACAGGTGTGCGTTGCGGACACCTCTTACACAACAGGCAAAGCCTTTCAGAACGGGCCTTCCCTGCCCCGCCGAGAACAGATTTTCTTCGACAAGGTCCGTTTCTTCGTCTAACAAATGAAGCTAAGATTTCACGTAACACGTGCTCGGAGACCTTCGGTGTCCTTCTACTCTCTTGATACCCTCTTCGACCAGGCTCCGGCCATCAAAGAACACCGGATGCGCGTCCCCGACTGAGCACCTCGTGACTCCACTTTCACACGTAAAAGTGGTGCGTACACATCTGCTTTAAAACATCGTTGACTTCGTTTCCTGCCTGACAGTCCAGCTTGAGAACGAATGACGCGACGCAATAATATACGAAGGTTGGCAGCATTTTTTTTTTTTTTTCCTAAGATGTACGACTAGAACTTTCATGACAACCACTGACACGTCGTGCGAGAGGTGAATAAGACATATGGTGAAGCAATACTCACATGCCGTACATGTTCTCTGCGCTTCATTTTTTGTGCTGGTGGAACGAAAAATGTCATTCTGATTGTACAAATCGGCATGGCAACCGTAACCTACAACACAATTCGTTCTGTCGCACAAAAAAGTGATATCTCTATCCGCTGCATGTGAAACGGGAAGGACTCTATTATAAACGCTTAGGGAGACCGAAAATTTGCCCACGTTCTCAAGAGCTGTATGGGCTACCCGTCCTCAGATGGCCTTGACAGCTGTTTTTGGCGCAAACTATGATGTTTTTTTTTATGCTTGTTTATCCCTATGGACTGAAATGGGAGGAAGAGAGAGTGAGGACCAATAATGAACATAACAAAAAAGAAAAAGAAGGGAGGTGGAAACAGCGCAGCATTCGCGTTTCTCTATTCGGATTTTTCTTTTTTCATTTCCATTTGCTCTCAAAAGACGAAAACGTGAGAAGTAGGAATATGCAAAACTCCGCTAAAAAAACTGTATAGCATTACAGACTGCAGAGCGGCACAGAGGCCAGCGTAGCAAAATACAAATGCGGAAAGATCGAAACAAAATTCGCCACCTATTCACAGAGCTTCCGCCCATATCGTTGTGCTGCGCGATTTTTTTTCTCTCTCTCCCTCTTTCCTCCCTAGCCTTTGGAAAGTACTTGGTGAGAGGGGGTGGGGGGTACTCGCGTGCATAGAATCCCACCGTTACGCTATTGGACCAGCGTGGCTGGGGGGGGGGGGGGAGTTGGCTCACAAAGTCGCCACCAGCAACGCCACCTGTCTTCGCCTGAGGTATACCCCACGTAAGCGAAGTGAACGGTGAGGAAAAAAAGAAAAGAAGAAAGCCAATGGCAACACAGCAGACAATGGGGGTCATATGGGGGAGCGAAAAGGCGAAATAAGGGGGACGCACAGCG
This sequence comes from Ornithodoros moubata, assembly GCA_029532675.1. Classification (NCBI taxonomy): domain Eukaryota; kingdom Metazoa; phylum Arthropoda; class Arachnida; order Ixodida; family Argasidae; genus Ornithodoros; species Ornithodoros moubata. The sequence continues at coordinate 7,659 of JARGYV010057685.1, read as the reverse complement.
ACATCACCAGAGGGAGCTTGCATCTCGAGTGGGCAAAAAGGTTGGGCATTCGAAGTCATCCCTGTGGAAATAAAATCAATGGCCGGCAAAGCACTCCCGATGAGTTGGCTGCACCAACGCCTGCCGGGGTCCTGTATTCCTTCTCAAGAAAAGCAAGAAGGGGAGTAAAACTATTGAAGAAGAGCAACCGAGCGATTTGTTGCATAGTTGTCGGTTTCAAGTTCCCTGGACTCCAAGAGCGTTCCGGTCAAGTTGTTTTGGCTTTGAGTGCGCAGTGAAGTGGTCATTACGTTCGAGCGTAAGGGCGTACTCATCGTCGAGATACTGGACATAAGAAATTGTCGGACTGGACGAAGAAAACGGGACGTTGTTGCGTGAGATATAAAAAAAAGCCTGTTAAAAGCTAATAAATTATAGAGCTCTTGGTGCACCCGAACCACGTATTGAGAAATATCTACAGCATGCTCTTCTTCACAGTCTTCAGTGACAAGCAGTACTTCCTTACCCAATTGTTAGCTAAAACTCGCGTATAAAAGAAATGATACCACGTTAATGTTGTCGTAATATGAAAATGTAACGGAAAAAACAAAGTCCGTGAATAGATGCCACTACCCATATGGGCGACCTAAGAATAATAAACGAAATTTAAGCTTGCGGACACTATGCAGAGTCTTCGTACGATGCTCGTCTTTGTACGACGTGCACTTTCGTCCAATGGCAATCAAATTGAGCTCGTATGCACAAATCAGAAGGTGCGGAAGTTGAAGACCTCTGGGGTCAGAATCTGACGCAGCAATATAATCCCCATTCATTCTCGTAAATGTGGCTCGATGTCAATTCAGAACCGGACGACGAACCCCTATTGCATAACTTGTACAGCCCACACACGATGCCTGCAAATGTACTATTACCTCTGATTACTGGTTTCCAGCTGCGATTCCGAAGCAGAGCCACTGTTGCCTTCGCCGCTGAGACACCCATTATGTCTCACGCCAGGTAGTATTCGAAAAGTAAAGAGGTCGTTATACAGAACAAAAGGACGCCAGAAAGAAACACCCCGTCTCCTTCAACGTGAGGCAAACCAACCCTATACAGAGGGCTACACGTGCATCTTATAGAGCGGTTTCTCTGTCAACTACTACGCCCTTTAACTGGGTGTGTTCCGCAACACAAAGGGATGGGCATCGGCCCCAAGAAGCCCATGTCCCGTGGTGGTGCTGTAGAGATGACCTCAAGAAACATGGAAGTCTATCGTGATAGGAAAGCACGTACATATTCATATTCTGCAATCCAAATCACTTATCCTATGACCGACACCTGACTGCGTAAATATCGTACTGATTATGCAGAAAATAAATGCGAACTGACTGAGTTAAGAAACGGGAACAGTTCTCTGGGTATTTGATATCGTCGTTCGTTCAACAAAATCAGTATGGTATGCATTCTATGGAACCGGTGAATGTGATTACCGCAGCAGGGCATGGGCCACTACCGTTTTCCCAAATTTTGAGCTGTCTCTACCAGCTGCCCAGCCTCCCATACGTTTCCCACTTCTAATTTATTCGGTGCTGATCTGATTATTCATTTGAAATTGTAATCTGCTCTCTCGCTGCTCCTTGCTAAATACGTTACGGTGGATGAAAAGGAAAACTTAAAAAAAAAAAAAAAAAGGAACAGATCAGGAAGAGAATGTGAAGCACGGCGATACTTTACGATAAAAATTATTCCATTTCGAGCCGTAGCGTGAGAAACGACTATAATGCTGTCTCAGATCTAAGAGAAGAAAAAGATTGAAAACGAATTGAAGCAGTAAAGAAAGAAGACCCACAAAGAGCGAGTAATAACAAAAGCTATTCTTCCTCGGAAATCCCAAGAAAAATAGCTTTATTCAGCGCAGCGTTATTACTACTTATGTAGATTGATGTGCAGCCTTCTGCGCTGAATTCACCTTGTTGAATATGTTCGAAATTTTCAATTACAGTTCTCTTGCTACCTGTAATATTAAAGGGAATCGAGGCTTCCTGCTGATCAAGAGGCGACTCATTGAACCGCTTCCTTTCGTGCACTTCTTTATCAATAGCTAATGTACTGTACAGTCTGTATCTCAAATATTTCTCCTCTCGTTTTCACACTCGAAGAAGTATCCGCTGCGTCAAATTTTATTGGCGTCAACGGTCAGCTTGTACCGGTTTGTGAGGCCGAACAAAAGCTTTGTTTCCTAAAAAAAGAAGAAAGAGGAAACATGGAAAGTTCGGTGAAAGAGATGACATGGAAGAGGAAAGTTTCCCTGCGTTTCCCGCAGACTGTGCAACTGTGTGTCACCAGAGTTCATCCGAACGTCGTCAATGACATGCGCTAGCTTTCCTGGCCCCACTCCTCTGTCTCTAATCCATCTGCCCGCATCAACACGCCGTTCATATGGCAACAGTTCTTTCAGTCAAAAGATATTACATAATTATCAGTAATTAATGTTATTACATCTTTTTATTGCCGTCTAATTACCGAGCAGTGAAGTGATTCCGACACCCCCTTTCTCTTCACGTGTGATGTTTCCCCGCCCAGGGAGAAAACAAAAACGATAAAAAAGCCATAAGCTCTGCACAGATTCCAAATATTCCACGTGATAACTACCAGCGCCAGTCGTGGAGCTTATCGCAACTGCGCAACGAGCGTGTTCCAGGCCCACCCCTTGAGGGACAAGGCGCACAAGGTGACTGCAAGTTCTTCTAGCCCCGAAGCGGGAAAAAGGGTGCTTGTATTACATCAGCCGTACGGGAATGCTCTACAATTTTCTAATTAACACTTGGCTGTTTACAGAGTGTGGTACAAGCTTTCATAGTAAGTACTAAATTGTGATAACCAGTAATTAATCAATGTAACCATTTATAACATTTCTACCGCGGTAAAACCGTACCCAAACATCGCTGTACACGACCCTTGCGAGGTGAATACTATCATCTAACTTTCCAATCTCACCTGTCATCCTTAAAAGAGAAGTTGAAAACAACGACTGCGGTAAATGCCAAACAGGACAAATGAAAAACATTTCGGGAATTTCATGCGAATGAGGCGCACAGAAGAGCCTTTCGGGAACACGTACGCATCGCAACTTCGCTTTAACATGGTGAAGATGATACTGTTCCTCTGCAGCTAACTTAATGTGGAGAAAAGATAAAAACCCCACAAAGCGAATACACTCAGACCACATTTGGACACCGGAAGAATTTCATCTCGCTCGTAATACTGTCGAGACAACGAAACACTGGAACATGCACGCTGAAAAATGAGACATACTTTGCTGCGTGGCTGATGATTTAAACGCAGCAAAAGGAATGGTTTTCACAGGGCTCGGTTTCTCAGCGTTCCGTCGCGTTATCGGTGCGATGCGTGGTATTTCACGAGCACACGCAAATTTCTTGTTCCAAATTCCTAACCTCGAACCGCTGCGCATACCAGTGTCACCTTGGCTCTGACAGATCCTGCGAAGATGGACAGCTCTTATATTAAACCGCGCGCAGGAATCGTAGAAGAAGGCGAGAAAAATATACATAGAAAATACGTGTTCGCCCAACGACGAAAAGTTATCGGGAGTTCCATGCTATTTGGGCATGCTGGAACGGCTGAAATTCCCAACACGCGTTTCTCGAATAGCGTCAGGGATATCTGGAGAGAGAAAAATATTCTTCAATTAAATTCGCGTTCCAGCAAAGAATGCAGTAAGAGGTAGAACTAGAGAGCCGATGGATTTTCCCTTTGGGGTATTGCGGGAGATAAGGGGTATCAAGGGTAATCAACGTCTTAGACAACTGTATATTACAAGTGCCTAAACGTTACGGGACGCTGTGGAGATATACACGTACCAATAACATGCAAGCAATCAGGCTACATCCAGTATACTCTGACGGGAGTGTGGGGAGGTTGTCGGAGTTGTCAGCAGAAGAATATGATATATCTGCTGGGAACGTGATTGGCTACGTACCGTGTAGGAGATAGAGATGATAGTGATGGTGGTGATGCACTCCCTGAGGTCATAATATCGAGAGTGCGTGGGTCTACATCAGTTCCAGGAACCCATTGGTTTTAAGAACTTACCATGATGCGCAAAGCCACCCCTGGATTGGGCGATAGTGTCTGAAGAGCGGAGGACGAACCAGTCAAGAAGTTGTGGTCGTCACGACGGCGGTGATCGACCGAGTTCACCACAAGAAGCAGTGATCAACCGAGGGTCAGAAACTATTTAGGGATGTTCCTGTTGAAAACTCTGGTATGACGGGGCCTACGCACACGTGCACAAACCAAATGAACTCTGAAAATATGCATGAATAGCAGAATCCGGATATCTATGTCCTCAAACAATGAAAAATAATAATTCGAGCGATGGCTTTCCTCGTCTTGATGAAATTATCTGACTGCCCAAAAAACATTGCGGAAGGCGGAGATTCTGCACTAAGGGCAATGCAGAGCTAACCGTTGTTAAAGGGACTATCTCGTACACGACGACCTGTTTAAGACCTATGCCATTCGAATCACCATTGTCGGAAATGGCACACTGCGAATTTGTTTCGCCCAAAAACGCAGCAGATATTAAGTTAAACGAATTAAACTGATACGACAACAACATCTGGTACGTCACCAGGTAGAGGGTTCTGCTATTGGACGAAAAGCGAAGCGAATCGAGGCAATAGAAGCAGACGACGACGCGGCGGGTCTCATTCAAATTTTAGTGTAAATATTCGCCCGCAAGAAAGGCGAAGAAGCCAATCACGAGGGCTGCTTTTAGGGCTGGAGACCAGGCTTTTACCGCCACTTCCTGCTTACATCACCGCATGACGTTTTTCCATGTAAGAAAGGAGGGAGATGATAAAAACCTCTCTTCTCGACAACTATTGCGCTCCTGCCGATGATGGGCTTTCGATGCGGTCTTACATTAGCACTAACGATGCTTGTTTCACTAAAGTTTCGAAATAGACCTTCCTGTCCCTTTAACATAAAACTTACCTTTGTTTATTAGTCACTTGCTTTCTACGTTAATGTTGTAGCCATTTATTACACTTATATATATACGCCAGCGTAACCCATTTATAGTTTCCGTTCCCTTCGCCCCTTCTACAGCAAACCCTAGAATTGCCATCCGGAACGTGCGGGCACGTGCCACTAAACGCGCCAACCTCATAACAACATCTCTCGAGCAGTTTGCACAAGGTAATCTTGCACGGAAGGAACGCCCACGCGACCTAGCTCATGAAACTTGAAAAAGCGAAGACGAGCTGCCGGCAACCTGCACTATTTATGTTCTGGAGGAGCGGCCAAAGGAATACATATATTCGTGAAGGGAACTGGAGGATTAATGTATCTGAGGGAAACAGGCACGATACTTGCAACGGTCTGACAGCCTAAACTATGCATAGAAGAGTTTGCAAGTGCGGTTTCCTCTTCGCGGTGTTGGTTCGCATAGAGGAGTCGTGTTGCTCACCGCATACGAAGACGTTGGACATAAAATACGAGCGCCTTTGCGGCCGCTGTGGCATAAACTTGCCAAGAATCAATCTTAGGAGCTCTCGCCGGGACCGTTTAGAATATCAAATGTCGTGATGATACGCGAGCTTGCATTCAAGTGGACCAACTTTCACAGGCTCGCCACTCTAACGACGACCCTTGGCTGCCTGTCATCCTTGTATGGTCCTCTATAATGTAAAGGACGAGTGTCTTTGGCACAGCGGTTCATAAAGCGATATTTATGCTCAGGGATGCAAAAGCGGCGTTCCAGCTTGTGGCAAGGAAGAAACTTAAAAAGCAAGTGTTTAAAACCAGGGGCTGACAACTTTAAGGAGATCTTGTATATCAAAGCTTACGCTGTTTCTCTGCGGAATCTCAATGCTCTAATCGATCCCAGGACATTCTTCGACACAGCATCGTCGGACATTGGTCGAACAGGAGCAGCCCGCTCGTACCCAGCCAAGTAGGATGGTGCTGCGGCCAAGGATATTCCGAACAGGATCAGGAGTTCGGCTTCTCTACTTGTTACGTGAAACTCTGGGATACATGGCTTCAAATCTCCCAGGACATAAAACCAGCTGGATACTGGGGCAACCGCGATCTTGTTACGCGCACCGGAAACATGCAAGGTCACGTAGTTATGACAGTTTGACGCGCGCAGAACTAGCGCTGCACTGCTTTGGGGTGCTGGTGGTCCCAATTGTAGATGGCACGTAGCCAATGAGACGATTGACCAGGATCGCATTCGGCAAGTCAGTGCATCCCTTCAGACCTGTCAGCGTAGAAGTCGACGGGTAACGACTATGTAAAACTGCATTATCATTCTACGAATTGTCATTTTATCGAGATATTTCTTCCTTTGTCACCTTAGTACCCCAGCGCTCCTCGCGGTAACCGATAAAATCAGTGATATACTGAATTACTATCTATGCTGTGTGATCCCTTAGTTGACTAATCTATATATACGTATATGCGCATACGTAAACCTTTTAATGCGGTTGATCATGCTGTACAGTTGACGAAGCAGTTCAGTTAACAGTATCTGATAGATTGCGTTCAAAATGTGATGTCGAATGACTCAATGTTGTGGGGAAGAAAGAAATCGTTCAGAAATAATCGTTCGAAAGAAATCTGACGCTGAACATGAGCAAAACAAAATGCATTGTGTTCTATAAGTTTTCCTGGACGAGTAAAACCATGAATGTAAACGCATCCGGCCAGAAGACCGAGCGGAGATTCCAGTGAAATATCTTTTGTTATTTTACACCCGCAGTAATGTAGGATCGAAATTGATAAGCTAAGATATGATTCGATTTGATGTAATTATTGGCACATAAGCCACTGGATTGAGCGCAAGAGTGCGACGAGATTGAAACATGTCATGCCATGCGCTATCATAGCAGCGCCTTCTTTTGCACCATCCTACTACAGTTCCTCGTGCAGTTCCATTTGCTTTTTACATCGTAGTACATGTTGGGGTAGTAGGGAGTTTTAGTGAATCGTTTCCACACTAACCGTTCCGTCCGGGTTCATGGCCAGCGGTATTGCGCATGCGCGCCGCGAACGGTTTGCCTGCTTAGAAACGGTTGCGCCGATTAGGGGCGCTGGAACGGTTTGTGTAGCAGAGCGAACGGTTTGCAACAAACATGGATGCCAACGAAGGTTTACCCATGGTACCTTGCGCCGCTTGAACGTGTGATGACCCTCGCGCGCACGAGATAGCGATGCTGCGCTAGAGGCACCCGGAACGGTTTTATCGCGGTTCACTAAAACTCGTCGTGTCGCCCGTACGGTTGCTGTGAACGGTTTGTCGGAACCGTTTAGTTTTAGAAACCGTTGCCGGTTTTCACGGCTCACAAAAACTGCGTAATATCTGCGTCCTACAGCTTGATTCTTTGTTCAAGATATAAAAGCAAGCTCTGAGAAAAACGTATTCTTATTTTTTTACTTATTCCACTTATCTGTATGTTTGTTTATTTTTCAATCATTCGAGCTCACCCTGCTGGCTTATTTTCTCAGCCGAATATCTTGTCTGTTCCAAATCTTCTGCAGGACATTATGTCCTCTTGATACATTTATTCAAAACGAGGAGGACACCAGAAGAGCAATACCATTCAAAAAGGTTACGTTCCGAGCGTGTAAAAATACGGCAACAGCTCTAAC
>JARGYV010057673.1:0-10138 GCA_029532675.1 Ornithodoros moubata | reverse complement strand
AAAAAAAAAACATATCGCTATACTGCTTCTACCCTCAGTAACCCTGATACCCACGGCTGACCCCTCTACCCTTCCTGCTGTTCTGTCTGCATTTTTCTACATCTGCACGCGGCTCATAGCCGTAGTTACTTTCCGGCGCTAACACAGACAAAAAAAGAAAAAAAAAAAGAAAAAGTGTGATCATGAGCGACGCAATAGGGTAGGACTGCAAATAATTTAGACCATCTGGCGATTTTCTGACGCACGCCGGAAAGCTCTGACACTCGGTGCCAGTCATTCGCGAGCTGATCCGTGAAAACTCGCCCAGTTTCCGTACCGCCCGGCATCATCCTTCGTCACCCCGCCTTCACTCCGCCTTCTGAAATACCTACACCCACTCTTTAGGAACTCATACGCCAGGGGCTGGCCACGGCGGTCTGCTTCAGAACAGAACAGCTTCTAACATGAACAGAAACGTTGAATTCATCTTTGTTATTTTCTTTGGTCTCTTTGTTGACACTGACCTATTCACTTGGGTATATGCAGTGACAGATGTATATACTTATACATATATATACATGTACATATTTGTCGTCTCACACTGCAGGACAACCTAGTGATCCTTGAAACACCTTTCCCCACACTAGCCTCCTAGATAATTTTCCCATATTGTTTCGGAATGGTCGCAAATGGCGAAACCCAGGATTCTTGATCTGAATGATTTTTTTGTTATCGCCTCCGTTCATATCATAAGAAGGCTGCCTATAAAAAACACATCGCATTCTTGCTAAGGGTGCCACAGTGAATGTGGGCTATCCATTAAGGCGTTCCTCTTCTGCTTCTTCCTTGTCTCTGGACATTACCCACGACGGCGTTTGGCCGAGGCTTAACATAAGTACAAGAGAATCACAAACGGGAATTGAGGCATGGAGTCCCCTGTTATCGTTTCACCTGTTTCTTCGTCTTAATTTTTTTTTTCTTTTTCCGCACGATATTTAGAACGACATCCACGTGACAGGCATCATGCAAGTGCGTTTGAACGCCAAATTTATCCGATTAACTTCGCATCATTTAACCAATTTAGCTTTGCACGTTAAAATGTTTATACACTTAACAGGCGATGTACTGAAAAAAAGGGATGTAGTTCAAAGTACCTCCTCTGCCTGTAAGACAGGCGAATATAAGCCACGAAATGCCGAGGCTGAACAGCAAGCGGTGTGTTGCTGCAAACGAAGCTGTAACGGCTGATGATGGTTCGTCAAGCGAGACCCACAATTTGGAACCGAAGAGAGCGAAGGATACACTTAGCAGTGAAGCCAGCCACAAGACTGTTTGAAGGCCCTGCAATTTTGGAGGTGTTGTGAACTGCTGCAAGGGTACAGTGGTAATAGCTCTGTAAATAAGTACAACAAAACTGATCAAGGAGCGCTTTTCTCTTTTCCTTTCGCTCGGCAGAGGACTTAGTTGCTTTTGCGCCATTAAACATCAAATCATCATCATCATCATCATTTTGCTCGGCAGAAACGCGATATAGCGTGGAAGGTACATCACATTTCTTGCGTGCTCGGTTTAATCGATGAATAAAATATGTTGAACATAAATTTGACGTCGCCCACGAAGAACCCGGCCCAGTGGCAGAAGAGAATGGTTAGGAGTACACACGCACGCACAAAAAGAGAGAGAAAATGCAGTATTCTGTTAGACGAGACTGGCAAGACTTCCATATGACCTATCGAGTTATTAGCTATGAATATCATCTGTAGCAAGTAAATTATAACTAAACGCAGAGCCTCTTATGCCATTCTTTGAATGACACAAATTTTTTTCGCTTGTACACATGACACAACTGGTTTCATACATGATGTTTGAGATAAGATGAAAAGCTAGCTGTTGGTTGAATTCCATTACTAGAAAAGGAAACTGGGCAGTCCGTTGTGTCGTTTCGTGTTCGTTCAAAGTCAGGCTCTCTTAGTGTGAGGTGATGCCTAATCATTGCACTATATGGAAATAGAGCTGTTACAGGGTCGTAATAGAGCTCACGATTTTTAATAATTGTAGAATGTGGTGGGTGGGACAAGCCGTGAGATGTTTAAGGGACTATAAAGTGGCAGGAAGGTGATATAAGCGAACCTCAGTAAATAATGATTTGATGGTCTTGAACTGTATGCACTAAGTTGCGCGTGCGGCAGTCAGTTCTAAATATTTTGAATTCGCAGAGGAATTGTTGCGCAATTGCGCGGAGCGACGCCTGGAGGCGGACAAACCCCGTTTCATCAGACAACACTGGTATCACTTATCAAACTTTTTTTGTTGTGATTTGCTGCTTCGTAACCAGCCTTTTGGCTTCTGAAGAGAAGTACGTATATCTATAAGTTTGACTTTTAAAAAATAGAGACAAATACAGGATGCCGCTCATTTGATCATAGATGTAGATTGGATTGGATTTCTTTGTAGGTGGCCCCCAGTGTTGTGTAGATGAAACGCTATTTTGCCGTCACATTTGACAGGTAATGCAAGGATGGGGGTACGATAGACACACGGCTGCCTACAATTTTCATTCCGATTTTTTTTATAAAACTAGTCAACTGATTGAAATTAAAATTGTGGCTTTAAATTTCCGATGCTTCACACTATTAAGCGCACACAATTCATGACGCCGCACCAGGGCCACTTTACAGTACCTTTAAGAAGAGCCTGAGTCAAAAAGAACAGCAGATCCTTCAAAATAGTAAAAGCTTTAGGAATGTGATTTACGTAGCATTACGATACGCATCGAAACTATGCATGTAGACGGACGATGCGCATCCAGTGGAAAGAAGGCCGTGACGGGAAGGACAGAAAGAAATTGTAAAGAGGATGCAGGAGGTGGGTCAGTTTTGGTTTTCCCAGTTTTTTGCCGCTGGGGGACGTCGCAAAAAAATGGCGGCAACGGCTGTATACGCTCACGAGGAAAGGAAACACAAATATTTTAAAGAATAATCACTCAATTGAATATCACCGAGCACAAAAGCCTCACCGAGCATTGAGCGTAGAAGTTCAAAGGCAAACAAGAGGAAGTGGAGATTGCCTCATGCCGACAGTTGTAGCAATAAGCTCTGTAGATTTCTAGCTGATGAGAGCATAGCCCACAGCAGTTGTCGGTATGCGTAGCATGCAAAGCAGCCGGAAGCAACGTACCCACCGAAAGTAGCCTTCTGCCTCCTCCATGCACCACCTCGTGGCGAATGATTCGCTCCAAACTCAGTTTTTTTCTCTAAATCTAATACAATCTAACCACGAAGCAAGACATGCAGTACATCAAATACGCGCTGACTGCACGTTGTTGAAATGAATAGAACAGAACGCAGCCTTCGTGGCGGACCCTGCCGTCTGTTGTTCTTGCGTAAGTTAAAGACTGAAACAAAAACATTTACTCTTCCGAGTCGCCGTGCCCCGTGCCTTGAGTAATGAAATCCTGTTAGGATTCCCAGGACGTATGAGGGCAAATGGGCGTGTGGTGTGTAGTAGATCTTCCAAACGTTAGATGCGGAAAGAAACCTGGAAAAGAGACGGGAAGGTTTTCTGTGCTCATGCTCCTTCGAGGCGTGACCAAAATACAAGATTCGTAGGAGTTCCCAAGTTTTAGTATAAATATGACTCACGGAACGAAGGGCACGAAGTAGAACAGTCCAGCTGGAAGATCCATGAGATCCGTTTGAAAGTAGGTCAGAATCATGGCGCCTAGCGCTAAGGCGATTAGAGGGCTCCGTCTTCCTGTCCTGCAGCGGGAAATACGGCAGTAACACAGAATAAATCCCAAACATCTAAGGAAGGAGAATGCGTAACATCAGCCTTCAAGTTGCACAAAGCTCTCCAGGGCTTCGCCTGGAGCCAAAGTTGCTTTAAGTGGGATTGCTTACGAGTCGCATCGAAAGGAAATGCAACGGTTTCGACGTTGTGGTACCAGGTTTTCAAAGTTCACGACGCGCGTAAAAGCTTCTCGTGTTCTTATAAACTCTGAACAAAGTACGATTCTCTAGATAAAAAACAAGCGAATAAAAAACGACGTATATATTATATAGGTATATATGGTAATGAAAACAAAAAACGAAAAAGAAAACAGAGCAAGTGAACACAGAAATATTTCGGATTGACACTCGCAAAAGACGTGCTCAACACAAGTTCGGGACACTGGTAAAACAAAGAAACAAACAAAAAACAAAACAAGAAGAGACAGAAACAGCGTCGTAGGTCATGATTCTGCGCCTGTTGATTGATTGGCTACTTGCTGCAATTTAGCCTTTGCATCAGTCCCTGCTGGATGAAGCTGGCTGACCCCACAACTAATTTGTCAGTCCTTGGGTCGCCATCGAATCAACAGAGAATGGAGGCTCGAGCCGTTGTCCTGATCTCTCGTTAAGCTGAACTGAAAAATTGCCGGAGTCCCACAGGACCATGCACCTTATAAATCACTTCTAAGCGCGCCGTTACCCATCAAATAGTAACTGCAGGTTTTACGGTATCGACCGGCTCGCGTCATCTCTTTGGTGAACGCTTCATGTTGCTCGCCCCGAATTCGACCACATATTGCAGTCGAACTTGGTCAAGTCAATGGTCATCACCGAAAAGGGGCAAGGCGACTGACGCTCCTGAGGCAACTACATAGTATTTAATGCACATCCTGCACGGGATCAATACTACGTCTTCATGGCTTTAGACTGAGCCTGACTGGACCATTCTTTTTCATCAAGACTGATCTTGTCAACGCGTATCAAGCCCTCAAAGCCCTATAAGATATCCCAAAGACTGCCATTAATACTCCTGTTGGCCTCTATGCGTTCGCATGCCGTTTGTCCCGCGAAATATTTATCGGCGACGTGGTACGAGGGCTACCCTTCTTAATGGCCTACTTAGACGGCATCCTTATCGCAGACCCGCAGCAATCACATCGACGTACCATGCCCTTCCTAAAATTCCTGACAAGTACGGGGCTACTTAATCGCCTGTAGAATGTACGCCTCATGTGTCACACTCATTATGCATATCGTGTTCTTATGCCCGTGAAGAAGATCAGTAGAACAGTGAACAGGTTTATTTGTTGCTAGCCGAAGGAGTGGTCCGGATGGTGTACGAGAGTTCGGTCATCGCCTCGGTGCGCGATGCAGTGGCGCCACGGGCACGACCGTTGCAGCCGTTATATCTGTCATCGGGGTGGCCCCTCTGGCCATCGCGTGTACCTGTCTACACATGTTACCAAGTAGCGAAAGTTGCGAGACGGAGGTAGCGCACCACACGCACCTTCTCGAAATGTTGTTTAGGGGGTAGGAACCTTCCGACTGGCGCCTGTGTGCGACGCGTTATCTTTGCTCCCTGACGTGATATGCAGCTTCTGGTCCAACTTCGTACGTCCTTGTTGACGCCAGGCCACACAAAACGAGGTCTCAAAACGCTGTGTCGCTCGGATTCCACCGCGTGAAAGAGAATGCAGTTTCTCAAAAACGGCACGCCGCAGGGTAGCGGAAACGAAAGGTTGAGGCGTACCCGATGTCAGGTCACACTGTGAATTCCTAAGGGAACATCCACGAGGCGAACAGAAGATGTTGCTGTGCTTCTGAGCAGCTGAAACTCTTCATCACTGGCCTGCAGACTGCTGAAGGTGTCTGCTGGCTGATTGTTGACGCCCTTGACGTGTCTGATGTCTGTCGTGAATTCGGTGAGGAAAGCGAGGTGTCTGATCTCCTTTGGGGAATAGTTTGGGCTAGCGGACGTGAACGCTTTGGTGATGGTTTGTGATCAGTGAAATGTGCGTGTAAATGTGCGGCCTTCCAGAAAGTGCCGGAAGTGGTGGACAGCTAGGTATGCGGCTAGCAGCTCTTTGCAGAATGCACTGTACGTCGACTGGGCTCGCGTCAGTTTCTTGGAGAGGGCTGTGGGCTGTTGTGCGTCTTCGTGTATCTGATGAAGCGCTGCTCCAACGGTACCATCGGAGGCGTCCACCATGAGGACTGGCAGCTTGAAGTTGGGGATGCGCTAAAAGAGCGGTAAACGGTAGAGCGGGCTGGGCTGCACGGAAGGACACAGTTTCTTTCTCACTTAGGATAATTTGCCCTCGCCTGCTTTAACGCCCTTTCAGAAAGTTTTCCGATGAGCGAAGCAGTCTTGCACAACTAGGTATGAAACGGCGGTAGTACTTAATGAGGCCCAGAAATCTTCGCAGTTGAGGCAACGTGCGTGGTTCTGGAAGGCGTACAAGCGTAAGGATGACAAAAGGGAGCCCTCGCAGCACGGTGTCGATAAACCGTTGAAATGTCTGTGCTGCGTTACGTAGCCCGAACGGCATTCTCATGAAATCGTACAGCCCGAATGGGGTGGTAATTGCGGTCTTCTAGACGTCTTCAGTGGCAACCGGTATTTGGTGATATGCTTTCCTCAAATCGATTTTACAAAAAACAGTGGCTCCGGCCAGATTCACTGTGAAGTCCTGAATATGTATCAGGGGATAGCGGTCGGGCTTTGTCGCCAAATTTAGGACCCTATAGTCGCCACACGGACGCCAGTCTCCATCCTTCTTGGGTATCATATGGAGCCCAAGAGCTTGTTGCCGGACGGACAATCCCGTGATCCAGCATAGTCCGAGCTTTAGTGAGTCGACATTTCCGAGCGATAGTGAGTCGGTCTGGTGGCAACGACGAGGTTTGCAGAAGAAGGTTTTCGTTCAAAGAAGGAAGACGTTTCTATATGATGAACAACGTCATGGACCACAGGTTTAGTCCAGTCCGGGGCTTGCGTCAAATTGGGGAACTCTTGTAGTAGGTCTCCGTATAGTGATGGCAAGGAAGATAAGTGTGCTCCTGTGGATGTTGGCTGTCGCCGAGTTGGGGTGCCTTGTGTGGACAACGTAGTAACGGATTCTCTGATTACACGGTGGGACCAATCGACGACGCCAAGAGACGCCAAGTTTACGCCAATAATGTCTGTATCGACTGAAGCAACCTGGAACACCCATGGAAAAGAACGACGAAGGCCAAGATCCAACGTCCGTGAAAGTTCGGCGTAAACAGGTATACCAGAAGCTAGAATAATTTGAAACATATTTGCTGGTCACTGTGACCTCATTAGCACGAACAGAATTTCTGGAAAGAAATCGATTTCAAGAGACCCCACCGATTATTTCGAATGTACATAATCTAGTTCATTTGTAACATGAGGGTGATTGTTATTATTATTATTTGTAGGTTTATACCTCTTAAGTCTCAAGACAAAGTAGACAGTAAGGCAGTACAGCTGAAAATCCACTCCACTGTACCAGTGCTGGGGATTGCTCTGGAATAGAAAGTTAAACAAATTATTTTCAGATGTTCGGGCTGCTGAAGATTTACGTATTTCTGTCACTTCCATAACGGTTCCCGTACTAGCTTTAACGAGCACCTGTAGTGCGTCATAATGGAAACTGAAAGCAAGTGAAGCAAAGCAAAGAACATTTTCGTGATGCACAATTCTTCTCTTTCTTCTTCTATATCTTTACTTTCTCCTTATTTTTCTCCTTTTTCATGTGTGACAGTGATTTACAAGATCTGAAGTGGCCATCCCCAATAATCAGGATTCACTTATCTGTTCTTATTTTCCCTTTCTAAGAAACAATGTTTCTCTGCCGCAGATTACATGGACGCCCGATTCCCTAAATCCTACGCGATTGACTGAAGAAGATTTATCGCGCCTGCGCTTGTTTATCCGGTCAGGATTACACTAGCCTGACGATCTTTCTTTTTCTCGCACCATAGCGCCTAACCGCAGGATTATATTGTCCACGAATTTAGTGCTTCTGTCCAATTCCTTCTCGAAAGAATGGTTGAGATATAAACACATGATAATGCCTTGAATCTGTGGTCAGCAATTGGTGTTGCGTGGAACATGAAGCTCTCCGATCGTTGTTCGGATGCTCAGGGTCCTCCCGGGCGAGGCAGCAGCGCTTAACTTGATGAATCTCGTTCAGCTTTCTTATACTATTGTGGTTCCTAGGTGGAACGTCTGAAGATGCGTGTGCATCCACGCGGGAAGCTATGTTTAGCGTCTCTTCCCAAACTGTTCGAGTTCGCTAGTTCCTGGTATATAGGTACCAGTGGAAGGGGGAAGGAACAGCATTGTAAGAGATGCTTTCGGAGCATGGTTGCAGAATACTACTAGCTTCACACACATTGTAGTCTCCGCATTTTGCTTCGGGGCTGAACTGCTACATACCAGCAGGCGAAGGACCCGTCAACAATTTACGACCAGCAAACAACGCCCTTGATATAGCTAATACAACGACTGTTTTTACTGTCGCGGTAAAACGTCCATTCACGTTCTGACGACCGTAGTTGTAACGACAGCGACCACTATTCGCATCGACCGACGAATTGGGGACCGTAATAGCGTTTCCTACAAAAGTTATTGTCGTTTCGAATCCTGCGCTATCACTTCCACACGATACATGGTTCGGAGACTTTCATGTGACAGTCGTCTCCGCTGTTTCTGTGTATCTATATATGCTTGGTGTAAGTTTTTCGAGAATTAAGAATATGACGTTGATGATGGCAACGTTTAGAATTTATGAGTGACAACTTTTCTTCTAGTGACTGCTCATAGTTAGGCTGATTGTGAGAAAAAAAAAAAAAAAAGGAGGGGGAGGGCTTTTTCAGTTGATCTGGGTCCTTGATAGAGGCCCATATCTTTCATTTCCAGGTGTACCTTAGGGAGATGTTACCCACTGTGGGACCAGGGCATTTATGTTCGGATGAAGCGCGATCGTAATGTCGAGAATTAGTAATACGATGTTATGGTCATTATAGTCATGGTGTGTTGTTCATAGGTTGCCCTGGAACCCAGTACCCTAGTGACACGCTCAACCAATTTTGATTGCAAGCATGTCCACGTTTCTCGATAGGGCTTATTTCGTGACCTCAGCCCAGCGTGTTTGCAATGATGGGGCGAAGAAACCTGCTGTTTGTATTACTAGAACTTTCACAGCTCACCGGGCAAGGCCGGCATATTCTTTACGTTCGAACGTGCTGTTCTTGGAATCGCTTTTTATTGACGACCTTGGTCTGCTCTTACAGGTTATGTGTTAGAGGGGTTGGATTGGATTCTGACCAACGTTTAACAAGGAAAAGGACATACTTACAATGTACCGGGGATGAATCAAGTTGTGAACCCCACCTAGGTAATACCACCAGCAAGAGGAGAAGCCTTCGTGTCTTAACTTCATAACCAATTTCCAAAAAGGTCCTTGACCTTCCGCTGGGACCAAGTGGTTTAGGAGTGCTACTATTATCATCAGCGGGAACAACCTGCGTGCAATCCAGCAGCCAAATTCATAACAACAAAACTTGTGTGTTCAATCTATTGCAGTGTGCACTCACATAAGTAGTGTTTGCTTACCATGTAATGGTAATTAATTATCATCGAGGATTTGCAAGTGCTCGAATACCCGAGAAGCGTCAGAAAAAAAAGAAAAAGAAAAGGAAAGGAAAAAGTAAGTGGCGCGCACGTTGCGAGGTATTTCATTAATGTGTGTGCGGATGAGATACATTCCTCGCAAAGAACGACAGCGTTAAATTATTTCTGCGACCATCTATCATATATAGGAGAATGAACAAATCGCCATGTTGCTACGCCATGAAGCGTATCAACAATTAGCCATTGTTTGTACGTTGTATGTGGTGTAGCTTCACAGTGAGGGTAGAGTTGAAAAGCACAATTCAAAAGCTTTGTGGGCAATTATACTTGTCGTAGAACTATGCACGCTTCTTTTGTCAATTAATACACGCACAACTCATGGGGAACTATAAAGACATTCTGTGCATGCTTAAGAGGATCGAAGATCATCAGTAATGTTTGAATGTTTGTAACGCAGCAGCCGACATGCAGACGTTCGGTAGACAAACACATACAGATACAGGATATCGGGTGCGCCAGCAAGTATGAAGTGGGCCCCAGTTTCATTGCCGCCAGCCTTGGCAGGCAGACCGCACGCCTCCCCCTGTTAACGATACACCACCACCACCACCACCACCCAGTTTCATTTCCATCTTAGGATGGTCAGGGTATATGGCCGAGTGGGCGCACATTTGTCGTCTCGAGACTAGGAATCGGTGTCGCATGGCGCAGCCGGCTAGGCTGTAAGCTACAGGGTGGGGGTGGG
>JARGYV010057671.1:0-12218 GCA_029532675.1 Ornithodoros moubata | reverse complement strand
TAGGCCATTGAAAATGCATGGGGTGAAATCTTTGACAATTTTTATTTTTATTTTGACAACTTAGACCCGTAAGAAAAAAACTGCAATAAAACTTCGGACGAAATGCTGTCGATCGGCAAAATTTGAGGGATATTAAGCATCGTCTGCTATTTTTCCGACGCTGTCGAAATGTGTCACACTTACGCGCCGCACCCTGTACACTAGGAAGAAGAAAGAGATGTACATAGGATACAGAATATGTCGTAAAGCGAATGAAAATTATTATATGCGTAATATAATACACTTGCATCATTTCGGGTGGAAGAATGTAAGTCTAGCAAGTAAAATTCTGATGGTGATTATACATCGCTTCGTATTCCTCTTTGACCATTGTGCACTTTTTTTTTTGTTCGTGCTAGGACCGCAAGACAACTGCGGCCATGAGCAGCACGCAGATGTGGATAGATGGCGACAGGACAGCCGGAAGAAGGTCGACAAAAGGGGCTAGTGTGCGTCGTGGGTCGACTTCAAGGGGAACTGCGCTGACATACGTCTGGAAAGTTCGAGAGAAACCCAAGGAACACCGCGGACAGCGCAGTTGGCGTTGTGATTCGAGCCCACCTTCTCCGACTCAGAGCATAAATGAGTGACGTTTTGCCCACCCTACCATGCCATAGTGTTTGTGCAATATAGTACCACTTCGGCAATGGGATCGCAAGGCAAGCGTGTGCTGCACTTCCTTCAAACGTCAAAGACAAAGCCTGAATAACAGTTATTATGCTACCGACACAACATAATGAAAACAAAATAGATAAGAATTTACCTGACTGATATGTCTTCACATTACCAAACACGAAGCAGAAAAAAAAGCGCATAAAAATTCCCATGACTGTATAATATTTGGCATGTAGGGGCTGAGTGCCCGTCGTACCTCTAACGGTAGTGTCTTCCACTGTTTCATCCACAAAGCGGAGAGAAGGAGAAAAAAAAAAAAGGAAAATAAGTACTTTGACCCTCTTTTTCTATTCTGTGTCTCAGGAGACCTCCATCAACATGCTCCAATTGGTCTGCGCTCCACCTTTTCTACGATGTACGTTTCGGTGCAAAATGCTTACCGGCTATCGTAACTGAGCCTCACCTATACGTGTTTTTGTGCCGAGTCCCATGACCCGAAGTCTCACTGCAAAACACCTGATGGAAGTACAAAAACCAAAAGTGGCACGTCGGTTTCACGTTGTTTTCCAAAGTTCCTGTGAACGAGAGGCATGGAGGTAAGAAAAGGAGGCGGTCCCCAAGCCGATTTTTCAAAGAGAGCGAGCGTGCAGGTTAGCGCAAGGGGTTGTGGGATCTTGCCCAGTTACGTCAGCATATACGTAGGCAAGCGAAGTGGGCGCCTCCGCATCATTGCTTAGTGTTACCTTGGCGACGCTTTCTTTGCGGTGCCGCTGGTGTCGTACCGAACTACAAGGAGATTTCCTACAAGACGGTGCCGCTTAGTGGAAAACGTGATCCTTTTACTCGGGCGGTTTGTTGAACCTTTGAAAGTAAGGGATGCTGCACAAGATGCAACAGGTTTCTAGCGTAGTAACGTACCTTGCTTTACAATGCTAATCTAAAAACGTTTTTTTTTTTGCTTCGTTACTGCTACCTTTGTAGGATGCAGTGGCTTTTGATGTAGGCTTTTGAGGCATTACTGTGGATTCGCTTGTTAATTCCACTGCAGATACGTAGAAACATGCCTCGAAACACCCATACTCGCAACACGCTGGAACGTTACCTGCAAGACTTAATGACACAAACCCCCCAACTAACCCAAACTAACGACAGGCACAGCAACTTTATTCACTTTCGTCTAGACCATGGTCTACACCTGAGCATGCGCCACCGCCTCACTTTTTTGCTGGTTCGAGGAATCCGAAGCGCTGCTGATCATTTTTGCTCGACACATCGGTTATAGTCGTTTTTCAAAATTCACTTTTCTAATTAAAACAAAAAAAAGCAGGCCTGTGCGAGTACTCGTAATTTCGAACTCGAGTTCGAATCTGATCCTCGGCTTGAACTCGGCTCATAAAATCTGAGCTTGGAAACTTCCGAGTACTCTTTATTGTTTCGAGCTCACCTTAATATAGTTGCCGCATGCTCGGAGGACTACTTTATAACCTCTTCCCTAGGCCTTACGACCAGAACTATGGCCACTAGGCACTCGTCGAAAAGGAAGGCCCACACAACTCTATCATCTGATTTCTCTAGTTTGCACTTCGACGTGGCTGTGCTAAACGAAGACGTCGTGTGATTTGTGTATCCTGCCGCTGATATAGTCACCTAGAAGCGAACAGCTGTCACTATTCCGCGGGCGGGCGGCGCTAGAGACACTAAATGATCTTCGCTCCAGAGTAGCATCGCTGAGGCACAATATGGCACCGTTCTTGTTCATGGCACAATAAAGTAGCTTTTTCTTGCGTGTATTACTCGAGCTACCGTATTTTATAATACTTGATAACATGCGACGTACTTGAACTCGGCTCGGGTTTGAAAATTTACCTACTCGCACAGGTCTCAAAAAACAAACAACAAAAAAGAGCCTTCCAGGTTCATCAAGCAGTTAGGGTGGCACGATTCAGGCTAACTCATTCCCGATGTTTGCACAAAGTGTCATCAGTTGCTTGGCCAGCCCCATGGCGAAAGAGATGGTCTTGACCTTTTGAAGGCCATAAATATTATTTTGCCTGGCGTATCTTCTTTTGCGAGGAAGTTGTGTGTATCAGTCAAAGCACACCAAGCGACCGAGCATTTTCTATTGCTGGGCTAATCGTGAAGGCAAGAAGGGCACTATAGCTACTACTACGATAATGGTGATAATGAGATGATATGAAGGTGAAACGTGTTGAGTCACAAGTGTCAAGCAACAGCAACCCTAGTGCGGGTTCGTCAACGCACAAGAGGACACTCCCACAACCACACGCACCGAACTACAGTTGAGTCAGGAGACAACAAGGATAAGTCTCAACACCATTTCCAGACTATGACAAGCTCATCTACATCTATAATGACTACAAATATTGCAAAGCTTATGATTGCTTGGGGCCACGTTTTTTTGCGAATTCCAACTCTTGCTTGTGGGTCTCGCCACACCGTATCAGAGACTCGTTCATTAGAGAATTTAATTTTGAATTTTATTGAAGTTTACGCACAATTGTAGTGTACAGATAATATATATATACATGTATGTATAATAATGCTAATAAATACATAACAAATACTAACAAATATACTGCTTAAAATTTGCAGGTTTAGAGCGCCTATCTCCTTCGACTACCGGTGCTGCCGCCACCACCGCTGGCACAACTTCCACGAGGTTAACTAATGGCAATGTCGCTGCCCCTGGGTCAACAGTCACAATACGCTGCCGCCGGGCAAAAAAAGGGTTTCGGCTTTCGGCGCACATGTATATTTACGTCACAAGAGCATCAGATCGATCGAGCTGTGCTATTCTTAGGTGAAATTCAGAGATGGCGCGATGCTACTACTTCTATGCCGCTGCACGAATCGTGTGTGCATCCTCCGACGGGGCACAGATGTCGCCCAATGCACACGCAACAAGATCTCATGATTAAAAAAAAAGTGTGCGGATGCAGTATTAAGACATGTTCCGGTTACGCAAACAACAGCAATATATTACGGTTTAATTATGCTGCTTACACGGAACTCATTGAATACGTTTGACAAGCAGAACATAGTGTATAACGTTGTAAACAATGACACCTGGTAGCTAATTGAAATTCTAAGCGACTTCACTGCGCTGAGGACAATGCATGCATATCATAACGTATGGGTATGTCTCGTAACTGAGGCGAGATGGTACCCCCGGAACTCGCGCGTGGGTGTTGGGAGAAGGCCACAGGTAAGGAGGTGGTGCGTTCGTATCCCACGGTTCATCATGATGTTTGGAGTTTCCCCTGAATTAGTGTTCCCACACGTGTGGTTGCCAATCACACGTTGCTCATTGCGAATTAGACACCGTAAAGGTCCCTAGGCAACCTCTGGCACTCCTTTGGTATTGTTTCTTACATCACTAATTTTTTAAGAGGGCAGTCCTTTCCAAGGCTGCTCTCAAGACTTTATTATAATATGCTCTCAGATAATGAAGCGAGGGAATAAGTTAATACGTTTCACAGTTGCACGGATTAACTGTGGCTCTGTTTTTACAAACTCATGTTTATCCACAATGGCTGTTTTTAGTTTCTCCCCTTCCAGATCGGCCAGTTAAGACTTTTAAGCACCGAGAGAGATGGCTTAGATAAAACAATATACAGTTATTAGTAGCGTCTCCACAATCACGATGATGATACATGTAGCGGTTTCAAGCAAATCCCTCGAACAGGTAAAACAGCTTGGCATAAAATGCGGAAAGTGGAAGTAATAGTGGCAGCAGTAATGGATGTACAGATGTGGATGGACAGATCAATTTAGAGAGCACAAGAAAAAGAGATGTAAGATCGCGAGCTCGCAGTGCTCGCGAGCGCTTCTCCAGTGCCATCAGTCAGTGTCAGCATTATTTTTGTATTGTTGACACGTTAGATGCGCGACTCAATATCGGTCTCAACTTCCGTAACATTTAGCTCACTGTATATAACTTAAATCAATTTTTACGTTAACTCGCTTATATTATTATTTTTTCGTATCACTGTCTGTTGCTTATTGTCATGCTTCTAGTCACTGCACTGTTAGTATTTATCCACAGCACCTGTGCCCTTGATCTCATTTCATGTCGAGAAAGGTGCGCACGTAAATGCATATAGTAGAGTATTCTGGAGGTCTAAATATGTAGTACTTGTGTAGTCTCATATAAACATGAAATTAACTGGACTTTTTTTACGAATCAGGTTGTCTACAAGATATTGGTTTGAGTATCACAGCTCCGTGGAAGTCTTGGCTGATATAGATCTTGTTCATCAGTATCATACCATACCACACCATTCCACCACACCATAAGAAATGAAAAATTATTGGGATGAAAGAAGAAAGGAAGACCTGAGACGCGGTATAGGGCACACGCATAGCCAGAAACACGCTTTGACGAAAAGATGGTACACTTACAGCCCTGTTATACGCGCCTTTCCAACTGTCACAGAAACACACATACACGCACGCGCGCACATTAACAACGGACAAATATAGTAAGCTCAAACTTTGAACTCTCCACTATTTATTTAATTTATTATGGGTTTATCGGAAATATGTCTTGTTTCACACATTCATGTCTGTCATGATTATTGACCTACCCTGTAAATAATTTCATATGATGGTACATATAATCTGCGTCTACTGGTAAGAAAATTACTTCCTCAAACCAATCAAATACTCTACAACCGCTATTCTGACGGTGAGTTGTGATGCTGCTTATTGTGCGCATTCTAGAAACTTCGAAATCATCTCCGTTTAAGATAGGCAGTCCCTATGCAAAGGCAAGTAATTCGCAGGGACGCAGGAGGGGAGGCTCTGCAAAGTCTTGCAGAAAATCAGAGCGCAGCGCGGTGGCGACCCCAGGAAGGATTTCGGGGCTGAGCATAATACAAAGGGTGCCAGTGACACTTTAGCCCTAAGTAATTGGCGTGTGGTGATTTGTTTCGCTTTTCTTTCTTTCGGGTCAATTAAGGTGCAAGCACGGTAAGCTCCAGGGGCGTTACGCTAATGGGGCCTTCGTCAGGCGATATCCAGGTGCGGTGAGTGAATCACAGAGCATGAGAGCACAGCAAATGCCATCTTCTAATACTACATTTAACAAAGACTTTACACAAAGATGCACAATGCTTTCTTTGGAACAATACTATTATTTATTATTTTTGTCATCTTTTATGTCATATTGCTGCGTGACTCTGAAAGTATATCATGGCTAGCAGCTTGTAGACACAACGAAAATAAAAAATTGTAAGAGGGCGAGTTCACGGCACGCTGCAAAACTGGCAAGTGCTTCTGCTATGGATGAAGTCCATAACCGGCAGCTTATTTTTTGGGAAGTTAAGGGCGTATCCTATCTCTGTAAAGTGGCGCAGCCATCTTCCCGCCACTTCAAGGCAGCTTCAGGCTTCATATACACGTGCAATTAAAACTTGAAAAGTCAGAGTGCCGTAATATGCCATACTGCTATCATACTAAACCATGTTTTTGTTGCAAACAATGTTGCTTATGGGTAACTGAAGGCGAAGTTTGAACGCTGCGGGAGTGCAGAGCCCTTGCTGGCTTCGACAGTGGCGGGCAACGTCACGATTGCCGCACAATAAATAAGTAAATTAAATAAAATGAAACAACAACTGGTTCATAGGGAGTAAAGCCCTTAGGGTGATTTCGCCTGCTTGCAAGCGGAGGTCTAGTTGAGACTGCCTAAGAAAGGCAGTCAGAAAAGATCTCTCGGCTGGGATATTTCCACCGAACAGCAAGTTGCTGATGGACCAGTTGCCATCATCAAACTAAGGCATGTGATGAGGCATTTACTAACCGCATCCAGGCCCCCTTTCACGCAGGGTTTTTATGTTGTGACCCACTCTAACGATAGCGTCCGCGCTATATAATGAGGGAGATGCTATATAGGTTGTACAGGAGAGGCGCTTTAACGAAATAATGAGGAGCTGCTTCGTTCATAGAGTCCGAAAATGTCGACTGATCTATATCCCAGTCAAGCATGGGCGACCAGATGAGTACAAAGTACAGCGGGGACGCGGCTAAATACAAGCTCAAAGTAAGGGCAGAGCGAAGTCTCAATGAACCACTATAAAAGCACTGCATGCAAACAACTGGACAAGACGCTTTTCGGGTAGGATGTGAAACGAATTCTACTAATCCTGGATAGAAACAAGAAACCAAAGTCTGAAGTCAAGAATGAAGACGCGTTAATTTTACCATGTACATTTTTATAAAAGAAGGTCATACCTCGGAGTGATGAACACGTAGGAAATTTGGAAAATTTGGAATAATCCTATCTTCAACTCACAACCCTCTTTTCAAGTCTACAGTTAAAGAAAGCTGGTACTGCCGTCCAAAAAACCTGAGTGATAAATATCAGAGTCAGGATAGCTTATCGTCATAGTCGTAGGAAAGCCAAGGGAAGCACGTTCAAATGCCATCCCTGTTGGGTCAGCCTCACTACTGGGGACAGAGCGCGCGGACAATGAGAGGGAGAAGCCCACGTGCGCGCGTAATATCCTAAATCCTTATGGCGGATCATGTCTATCCACCGTTTCAAAATTTTATATGCTGTGAAATTAACAACCGCATAACAAGGCCAGTTTGTGGCTGTTCGGGACAAGAGTACACGGTAATGGCAGGAACGCGCTTCTATAGCACATCATACCGCTTAGTTTGCGTGGCAAATGCGGTGAGCAGAACGCGTTCACACCACTTTACCACGGAGTCGTATCTGGCGCTCTGCGAAACTATCCTGGCCCTGATTTTTATTTTGTTGCTTTTAACATCTTTTCTCTATTTTGCTGCGTCTCACTTGCGGAACTTCTAGGCGCCGTCTCTTCGCTTCAATAGAATAAACGGATTGAACAGCTTGCAAGGAAGGGCAGGTGTGAGAACCCGCAGGGACGCCCCCGTTGGGACTGGCAGTTGTACTGTTTGGGGTAGCGCGTTGTGCTCCCTTATCACGTTATTCTTTGAATGGTGAAGACTCGTATTTTATGACCTTTTATGCCGCATGCCCTACTCCCAGGGTACATTTTTTTTTGTGTATGTGTGTATTGGTGTGTGTGGGGGGGTCTACCTCACGTTATTTATACCTCCTTTTCTTCTTCTTGTTTGGTTTGGTGTTAAAAAAGAGCACAATGGAGAGTGTGGCTCCCTTCTCTAGGAAACCGGCAACTCCAATACTCTTATGTGTTGCACTATACACAACACAGCATCTTGAAAATGAAGGGTTACTATGCCCAAACACTGTCAATAAAACTCAAGGGATATTAATGTCCTTAAGTACAATGCTGTAGTTCTTGCGATGTGGAAAAGATAAGGCATTTACGTATATGAACATATTTCTATTGAAACAGAGACAATAACAAAACCATATGACAGATGAAGCAACACGTGACCATGTGTAATCACAGCACGTTTGGTGTTGGATATGAGAAAAGAGAGTGCTCCGCAGCCTAGTTCTTCAGTCCAGTTCTTTGATATTTCTGGGTAAAAGAAATGCTTAAACAATTCATCATAAGGCGGCTGTCTACAATGGGCATTATGTGCTTATTACGACTCACAACTCACGGAGCTTTGTCGTTGCACAATGCTTAGACTTAAGAACACATTTTCGCTACGAACAGTCTAAGGAAGACTGAGACTATGAATTGTGTTCCGTAAAGTTGTCAGACCGAGTAATAGCTACATTTGCATCAGGAAATCAAAACGACAATGCTCACTGAAAAGAAAGCGAACAGCTGTGGACCGAACCCTTCTTTATTCCTGTAGCTGTTTGGAAGCCACTCAACTGCACCACAATCCTACCCTTGCGGCCCGTAACTGTCTGGTATGGTATGGTATGGTATGGTATGGTATGCTATGGTGTCATGAACAAAAATATCGAGAGTAGCCCCCTTCTACGGGTAACTGGCAACTCTACTACTTTTGTGTGCTGCGCTATACACAATACAACATCTTGAAGATGAAATGATCCTATGTGCGAACACTATGAACAAAAGTCACTTATTACCTAAGGTCTACCTTAATGTGCTTAAGGGCCCGAAGCACTTAACGTTCCCGGCATATGCAGCTCGAGGCCCCAGTCTCAAGATGTTTTGGATACTAAATGGTCGCCTGTCGAGTGTTCAGATTAAAATCTGTAACTATACGAGCTAGTTACAAGGTGTCAACAGGGGTTAGATGCCTTGAGGAACTCGATGAGTGCACGCCTTTTGTGAAGTAAAGTATCCTGTGCTTGGGATCCATCTCTCGTGCGGGTTCGTTGAGAAGCGCTGTCTGCGACCTGATTTCCTGGTATCCTGCAGTACAGTGACTGGGAACCCACTGAAACACAACGGCGTGACCCACGCACTTTACCTCATGATGCACTTTAAGAACATCGTATGCAATTGGGGCCATGGAGTTTCCGCACGATTTATTATCCAATGCTTGCAGTGCACTCTTGAAATCGCTGTAAGGTGCCCAAGCGCTGAGTTTTCCCTGTATCTTTATGAAAACCAGCACCATCTGAATGGCATTCTTTTCTGCGGCTGCCGATGATGATGATGTGCGAAAGTGACTGCAAACGAGCTACTATCCGCAAAGATCTTGAGCAGTGTGCCAGAGTTACTTTTTAAAAGTTAACAGCCTCACTAGTGGCCCCTATTCATGTAATATTTAGCATCGAGGATTCGTTGAATTCCAGCATACAAAAGAGCGCATTAGAAAACGCTGACTGACATCCGTTTACAGACAATTAAATGTAATGGATTAAATTTGACGGACAGTTCAATGTGTGTGAGTCAAAATACTTTTACAGGCGTTTTGACGTCATATCAGACGCTGTGACTAGAACGAACAATATCCATCACTCAATATCGCTCTATTCGCTTGATTGGTTACCAGCGTCACCACTGAAACGGCTCCTGGACGGCCCGTGTGACAACCAATCGTTATAATCACTAAACTACGCAACCGTTCTCCTGCGATGAACATCGCCATCCGCCTTCCTCTTGACTACAAATTCGACGCAGGAAGATGAACATTTCGTGGACATGCTACTGCAACAAAAAGTCAATAGCTAGAAGGAAACAAGAAAATATTGTCGCAGATAAACTGAGAGCAGCATAAACACTGTTTTTTTATGTTTGTCTGTTTCTTTACTGTTTTCGTCTTTACAGTTACTTGAACTATTACATATCTTCTGTGGGAACTGCCTCACGGCACGTACGCGGTTGAAGACTGCAGGACCACAGCTTATTCTCATTAATTATTATGAGTGACACTGAGACATATGAAGGTGGTGACGATAAAAGAGGGTATTCGTTAAATCAACCATTTCCCTGCATTTCCTTCCACCAGGGATGTACATGATAATAAGCACTAGCGGTGCTAAGGAAATGCGAACGAACGACACCAAATTCATCAGCTAACGTCCAGCTGACGCCTTCCTTTATAGAGGTTGCCTTGTTTTCGTATACCTGCAAAGCAAAACGCATGCATAACTGAATGGAAACAATATGTTTACTGCAAGCAGACCCTGAGACTAAGCGATGGAGTTTTCAGATTGGAAGAACATGATCGTTGATCCTTTATCACCTTATAGAAGCTGATCGATTCAGGCAGTTATGGAAAGTGCGTGGCATGCAGTGCCGCCGTACAACATTTCCACCAGATCCCAAAAAAGACAAAGTCGCCAAAAAGAAGACAAAGGACGCCTTTTTTCGGCTACTTGTTTTCATTTCCAACATCACCCCGACATAAGACGGTACAGTGTTTGCGGACGCGCGAAGAACTCACGTCGCCAACAGTGATAAAACGTACAGCTGTCTCACCACCTCTGAGCGTGCTGATGTCTTTTGCCTTGCTCAAAGCAGTAACAAAAGCAACCGTTGCAGGAACGAATAAGAAAATTGAAAATCTGTGCCCATGCGCATCAAGTCGCACGAAAACTTGCCAGCTTTATCGCGCTCCTACATAATCGAAACAGATTAGATTGCCTTCGCGAAGATGAGGGATTCCCTTCATTCCTAAGGTCTTTTCTCGTCAACTGTGGGGAAGGAGGAATGCAGCCGATTAGATAGGCATTAGTGGCCATTAGGCTACAGGGCTGAAGATCCTTGAGAAGCTTTCCGGATCTCTTCGCTCAAGATTTTTTTCCTCCTTTGGCGTCCTTTCGCGCGGTATTTTTTGTTCAACGTAGAGTCAACGGAAAGCAAATCACATGACGAAGCAGTACTTAGGCACTAGTGGACTATGTACAAAAATGTACGTATTGAAAAGCTTTGTTACGTTCTACGTTTATTTATGTTGTAAAATATCAACCATACAAGTATGTGTTGTGTCCGGTCCGCATACACATGCACGTACTGATAAATCCTAGTGATAGGCTACTGTCTGCTACTGAAGCAGACAACTCGCACAATTTCGTAACGATATGTTGTAGTGAGATAGATAATCGTACAGCAGGGAACTTTCGCATCTGTCAGAGACCGTCTAGTGCCAACGTTGACCATAGTTGAACTTTCTATGGCATGAACATAGGACCATCAGAAAAAAAAAAAGAAGAAGAAGAAGAAAAATAAATAAATAAAGCTACAACTAAAAATGATATAAATAAAATAAACCACACGCGTGTTGCTCTTGTTTCTTCGTGCTGTGCCATGAGTAGACAAAAGAAAAAAAAAGCTCTTGTACAGTTCGAGATGACAGGGCAAATGGATGGCGTGCTTTTGTAGTCTACTTTGATGTGAATTTTACTTGCCAAAAACGTCCGAGAAAGGAAGAAGTGTAGAGTGTGGGGAAGAAATAAAGAATGCGCCACGGTAAGAGTGACTCGAGTGACTTGATGTACGAAAGCCGATTCTTGGAAATCAGGTTCACGTGAGCTGTCGCCCTCTATGCTGCATTTGCATGTCCATTTCTGTGTACGCGGGTAGCGTGACCTTTGAACAGTCTGCAGAACTCCCAAGCGAAGCGACCAGATGTTGTGGAAGTGCGAGATTCAAATTAGTCAGCGATCCTTGTTTTCACTGGGTTCTTGGCGTTCACCCGCGAACGAAGTGTGTTTATTCTAACGAACATTAGTAATTCGATTGACTACAGGGATGAAACCATCTTTTGTAGAGAACTGTTCCTTTCTATATAAGCCTACTTGCTACGTGAATAGGGGAACCGTGTACTAAGAGGCAGAAAATATGTTAACTGAGATTCTGTTGTGGGGCATATTCTCCTGATCCGTAAGGTTACTGTGAGTGTTACTGCGGAGTTGATTTTCTGATCCGAAAATTCTAAGGCCTAAAAGTAATTCTATGCATTAAACTCGTGCACTTCTTAAGTCTGTGAACTAAGCTGCTCATGCCTCAAACTCACTATTTGGATTAAGTAATGCAAATCAACGTGCAATTGGATAGGGAGCCGTTTAATTCTGGTGTGATATATCTTCTTGAAGCACCTTCACTGGCAAGCTATACGCATTTGAAAATTGAAAATTGAGGAAGAAAATAAAAATGGAGACGGAAGTCCCAGAGCTGGAACCGGCTACTCCAGAGCGCTAAAGGGGAAAAAAAATC
>JARGYV010057670.1:0-10895 GCA_029532675.1 Ornithodoros moubata | reverse complement strand
TGAGGAGGAAATCTCCCCCGTTCAAAGCCTTTGCTCTCGCTCCTTCGCCCTCTCCTACCTATCCTTCTAGTCTCCCCCCTCAGATTTCTATGCTCGTACCTGCTGTCCTGCCTCAACCTGTCCACATCTGTATGCTGGTCATGTCCACAGCTGCCTTGCGGCGCTAACATCAAATTAGAAAATAAAAGAAAGATAACAGCAAAACTTCACTGATTTCCGTACACTCTTAAAACAGAACTTCACAGAATAGCACAGTGATGACCAATACTCATTCCGAATGATATCGGTGATTGCGTGATTGGTAAAAAACGGTGGGCGTACGCCATTTCTGGGACACTTATGCACGGCATAAGTGTTCCAGGAATGGCGTACGCCCACCGTTTCCAGCAAATACCGTCTCTGAACGATATCATTTGGAACAGCGATTGGCCATCGTCGTGCTGTGCGGTGAAGTACTGTTTTAAGAGTGTAGACCCGGTCGTGTGTGAAATGTGTATCAGCTTCAAGCCCAGATGCCCTTCTGTGTATGTCACAGGACAAATAAGGAACAAAAGTTGGGCGCATTCAAGACAGGGGGGCAATTTATCCCCCAGTACCCAGGGGCTCGATTGCGACGACCATGGTGAAAATTAGCGTTCGACAGCACTGGACTTTGGGGCAACAGGCGTAATCTCACCAGCAGTCTTGAATCAGCCTCGCCAAAATTGATGCAACATCAATGTGACACAAGAGAAGAAAGCGGATGGGTTGTGGATGGGACGTCAACGACGCTCGCCTCGCGGCATCACACATTGAGATAGAACGGCTGAGTGTTTTTCACAACGGTAAATATTTTACAGCTGATTCCGACACATTACCATTATGGTCGCTGCAAACAATATAACAGTTAATAACAATTAAGCAACAATAATAACAAATCCCACTGATACTTCTCCCTCCGACTGCGCGCGCTCTTTGTTCTCCCTTGGTTCTCCCTGTGTTCCCCCTCGGCCCGATCTCTCTTCAAATCTGCTAACCCCGGGTTGTAAAAACAAAAAAAAAAGGAACATGTTCGGGATGTATCGATCGCTTCGAAAACAGCTTGCTGAAACAAAACAAAGTGACAAAAACAAAGCACTTGCAAAGCGAAAACTTGCAGCCTCGAAAATTATTCGATGGCTGTTATGGGTGAAACAGGTCATAAGTAACAGGGTGAAACTTAACAATCAACTTATATAAAAAATATTATGAAATATTGCAATATTATGCAATATTGCCAAATAGGGGTAATTATTTCCGAAAGCAGCGATCTGTAAACTGAGAAAGGAAACATTTCATTGTACCTTTATTTTTGCACAGAGAACAATGTCCATACATACATCTTATTTAACGACTAAATGGGGATGTAGCAGACTGCGATACGTGTGGATGTTATGAATGATGGTATGCATAGAAGGAGTTGTTTCTATGATTGTTTTGTTTATCTCTTTATTCTATTGTTTGAAGCGAGAAACACTGACTTCTCACGCTTCACACACATCATTTTTGGAAAACCCACGGTGTAATGCGCGCAACGGCTTTTCTTGTCGTAGGAAGACAAGTTTCCTGCTCGGTCACACCAGACATCTCGTGGAGGGTGAGAAGATTGCATTGATTTTCCTCGTTCTAGAGTGTTTTTCTTTTGTTTTCTTTTCTTTCTTTGTTGAGTTTTGAGCATGTCAACGAACTGCTCTATTTCAGAACAGTTTGTGCTGATAGAGCTTCCACACTGTTGAGTGGAGTGTAAGTTCACTTGATCAACTATTGATTGAATTCTGCATGTATCACAATAACGTCTTATACTGATACGGCGTTTTCTCAGCAAATCGGAAACTCTCTCTTCCGCCACTTGTACGTCTCCTTTTCCTTTGCCTTTTTCCCTGATGCGATCTTAGCAGCAGTAGTAAAGACCGAGACAACCACAACAGATCCCAAGGACGTCCCACGGACATCCTGGTCAAGAGATTCGGACGTCTGTGAGAAATCCGTTTTAGTCCATCGGACGTTCTGAGGAAGTCCTAGGGACAAACCGACTAACATCCCCGTACGTCCTTCGGTCGTCCTAAGCATGTCCTCGACGACGTGTCCGGGACGTTCACGGACGTCCGGACGGATGACGTCCTCGCTACGTCATTCAGTTACGTAGTACGGACGTCCTCGTTATGTCCGTCGGGGACCAGGACGTCAGTGGTTGTCTCGGTACCTTTCTTGGACGCACTGGATTCTGATGCAAGTTCCTGAGGCATTACTGCTGATTCACTTGTTAATTCCATTACAGATACGTAGAAACATGTCATGCTCGCAACACGCTAGAACGTTTGGGCAAGACGTAATGGCGGTTTTGACGCGTGCGACCGCCAGAGGGGTCGCACATCTTTCTGATCTTTGTGCCGCCTCTTTTCTTTCTGAGCTCCGTACCCTCTCCTGTCGAGGCGGCAAAAGATCACAGAATCTCCCCATAAACGGTCCTGTCAATTGCCTCCTAGCAATTTGGGCACGACGCATGGTGTCTGTGATGCGGATGCGGTTTCGCTCGCCAGGAGCTTTTTCGATCTCCCGCACCATAAAGAGCCTTAGGACAGCCAATGTTTCGGCGTCGTCAGTCACACTGCTTGGTGGCTCCAAATAAGCGGGTACCTGCAAAGTACAAGTAGTGGTCGAGCACAATAAATTCACCACGGAGCCACGGACACAGAACACCTAAGCAGAAATGACATTACTTTTTCGCGTACGGAGCTTCCTGCAGGCAAACTATGCTCCCCATTTCTGTTTCGTTTTCCATATTTTTCTCGTCTGACCTTCACCACTTGAATTTCTTGCAAAGGCTTCTATGAGCTATGAGCTCTTCTGTGAGCTATCTTGAAGTCAGATAACTTCATCTCTAAGTGCATTTTCTCAGCGGTATACAGACCTGAAGATCACACCCAAATTGAGGTACTTGGTGCATTCTCACAACTTATGGTCAGTGAGGTTTGAAGCAATGCACACCACTTTAAAAACAATTGTTATACGTGCACGAAGCTTTGTAAACATTCCGAAGACAGTGGCCAGAAAAATACAACTGGGACAGAGCTACGACGAAATATCTTCTTCATGCAGAAATGAGAACCTGGAAGTCCAAGTCATAAAAAATATGCGCTGGGAACAATTGCCTCTTACTGTTGGAATAACTTTTGCTTTTCTTCCAGAACCAGGAGAGAGAATATCCCAAATAAAAAGTGCCAAGGTGCGTGCAAGCACATACATAGAAGGGGATGTTTTGTGCACTGGATTAGAAGATGAAGCCCCTGCACTCTAAAAACAGAACTTCACCGCATAACACGGCGATGATCAATCGCCGTTCCGAATGATACCTTTCAGCAACGCCACTTGCTGAAAACGGTGGGCGTACGCCTTTTATGACACTTATGCAGTGGAACTGCAGTGACACTTACGCAGTGCATAAGTGTCACAAAAGAAGGCGTACGCCCACCGTTTCCAGCAAATAGGGTCAGTAAAAGATATTACTCGGTATAGCGATTGATCATCGCCGTGTTATGCGGTGAAGTTCTGTTTTTGGACAAATCACCAAGTTAATCATCTATGGAGCATTTCTACTGATTTGTCTTCATCTTCTTCAAACATGTGTGTTCTCACAACACAGACAAGCCTACCAGGTTGTGTTTAAAAACATTTCTATGCAGAATCTCCAGGAGATGAACATAATCATCAACCCTTGGACAAGTACAAAAGTTATCACGAAATTGCCCCTCAATTTGAATTCTTTGACGTTTAGTAACAACTTGAGTCTCATATCTTACAGGTAAATACCAGTAATCTAGAGTCTTGTGCATAATGCATTTGCGTACAGCTTAATACTCAGCACTTATTAGAATTGTCTTCATAATCTCCTGGATATGTAGTTTGTGCCTTTGATGGGCATGCGTTCAGAACAAACAAAAACTTTTGTTCTCATCACCACGTTTAAAGTTGCGAAAGGAAAATTTTTCATACCAAATTTTGTAAATTCTCTGATTTAAGTGCTTTCTTATTCCTCTCTCTCTTAAGTTACATCAAATGTACTCTCATCTAACATTGTTCTGAAAGGTTGTGTTTGTGTGTAATAATGTGTTGCTGCTATTGTATATATTTATTATAACACAGTTGTAGGCTTTTCCTAATATTACGTATAATTGTAGAATAATTGTAGATGTATCCATGACTACGTTTATGCTGTTACGTTTCTTGGAATTGTTATTGCTTTGTCTGTTTTTGTGTTTTTCCTTCTTGCTTTTCACTGGTTTGCTTGTGTAATGTAGTGTGCACCATTTTTTATATTTTTTTTTTATTTTGGCTTCCTGTTCTTTTGAGACGTCCAGATTCATGAATAAGGTGTGCTAAAGGGGTGAAAGTCTTGATCAAGAAAGCTCACCTACAAATCCTGCATTTCGTATTCAGAGCACATTTATATAATACACTATTACATTATACACAAGATATGATCTATAGTTATCAACAAGGGTAGAAATGCTTTGGCACACCTGAGTGGCTCAAACCTTGCTCCCGTGCATGGAATGTGAGCTCGATTGGCACAGACATGGTAAGGGGTTAAAAACAATCTCCCATTTATTTTCAGTTTTATGCTCTTGGTTACATCTTATAGGCACAAAATGTAACAATGTATTCCATGATACAAGAAGCTTGAGCTTGGACAACAGAAAAGCCAACCACAACAGAGCTCTTATATCATGGAATTTGTTCACAAGCTTGCCTGCTTACAGGATATTCCTACATAAGTAAGTCTTATTAACTTATAAACTGAGTGAACAACACCTGTGTGAAGTAATGCCTTGTGCAAGGCTAGAACAATAGTACGTTTCACGTTTGCGTGAACCTAGTATCCACAAATCATCGCTGAAACTAGGGGTCTGATATTAGTGATAACGATAATTTGAATATTCGGAGTAAAATTGGCATTTCAGTCGTGAAACATCAATTATGGGCCAATATTTATCGTTCCACGCAAATATAAATGCTACGATCATGTTTATGTCTTCTTCTTCTGATGATATCGTTACTTTTATCGATGTACACATATATGCTGCTGTAATATATATATGTTTATTAAATTTATTAAATATTGCAACTGTAGCCACTAACACATAAAAAAGCTAGTTGTGCGTAACTTCGAAACGATAGTGCTAACCAAATACGGTCATTGTGTAGGGGGAGTAACATCTCCTGACAATAAGGGAGTAACTTTGAAGATGTACAGTGTAACAAGGGCAAAAGAGAATAAACCGTGCGGCAGGGGAGTAATTCACGGCTGAAGGGAGTAAAAAAGGACAGTTACTCCCTTCTTCCTCCCTTTTTTGTTCGTAGAGGAATGCATTTGCTATTTTAGACATATCAAGTATAAGCTCCCAGAGGAACATCCAAGTAAGAAGGGTTCAGGATTCACTTTACAATTCCTTTAAGATGTCGGTACATAGATAGTTCAGGATAGGAATATTTACAAAAATCAAAAACAGCAAAGAGAAATCCAAAAATCCGGTGGAGCACAAGTTAAAGCAAAACGCCACAGGTTGGAAGCACAGTCTCTGTGCGCAAAATCGGCGGCTTCCAACCTGAGGCGTTTTGCTTTAACTCATACAAAAAAGCGACAATAATTTCAACTGTGGTGGTTGTGCCATCTTTATTCTGACCAGCAATAGCCTGACTGCTGCCACTTGTATAATGAGCCACACATCACTTAACTTGTCTCTTATCACACAATGCATTTAACCTACAAGGATATTTGCGTTGTCTAACCTCTGTACGCGTGTTTTTCTCGCTGCTCTTCAGCCTCACATTGCCTTGCTTTTGTGTGTTATGATGGAATGATCTGATGACAAATGATGACACTAACCCATGCTGCTACTCCTATCGTAGCTGATTCGCGATGTAAAGCCACAAATGATTTACTTAAAGCTGGTCATGCTTGAGGACAGCCGCGGATGCATGGCGACGAATTGGTTGCGGGGTCATATCACCTTCCACCGTAGGGTATTCTCGCCTTCATATTGCATCTCCCTGCAAACTGGAAAAATAGAGTTGAATGGAATGTCATATTTGGCTTGCTGGGAGCGGCGCAGGCTACATATTACTTTAATATTTGTAGGCGGCGGCATTTTACTTGTACAGTGGTGCGCACCATCTGATGTATTCAAACATGTTTAGATACACATTATTCATTATTTGTTGTATATACGTATTGTATATTATGTGTTGGTACTCCTCCTCGTTCGCCTCTCTGTACCGGAGAAGAAAGGCAATCACGTCAGAAATACTTTGATGCACCTGTCCCCCTGACGGCGTAACGTGGCATTGAAGTAATGGCCTCGACATGATTTTAACAGATTCGCAGTGTGTGAAATATTCCCGCTGCTTGTGATCAGTAATTAAAGCCGTCGGCTTTTTCTGTTGATGAACCGGGCTACCTGCGCACATCGTCCACTGGCTAGCAGAGGTGCATTCTAGCCACAAGTAGCCAGAAATCAGATGTTCAGTGAGGATTTAATACGTAATTTCTAAAGAATATGGCGACTCTCATCGAATAAGCAATAGGCGAAAGGGAAAGTATTGTTGCAGCTCAATTAGAAAACAGCGGCGGCGTTTGACAGTGGTGAGAATGATGTGTGTCATTTATTGGCCTCAGGGCTTGTACCATATATGAAAATCGAACAACTGACCCGGGAGTTGCCTCTTGCCCTTTAACAGTACATGCTTTTAGCTTAAACATCGAGCCTTGTACAGTCTATTCTCTGGCATTTATCGAGGTACACAGGCGTAACTTGTTCATGCTACTAATGCTTCACGACTTTTTCAGTAGGTTCATGTACAGGAATCGTTTACTTGATTCATCTACACGAACGTTCCTGACAGTTTTCTACCGCTTTTCGACCTATTATTCCAGACGACATTGATCGTTCCAAACCAGCCAGCGTCTCTACCGTTGATTTTGAGACAGTACACTGTAAGCGAGGAAGAATCTCAGAAGCACCCTCAGTTCTGCAAAAGCGTTTCGCTACCTGAAACACTTTCAGTGGGGTGCTTGGCGCCACCGTGACATGCGTCTCTTTTCAACATTCGAAATATAGCGATCATTATTTGGTCGATAAAAATTATTACCCCTGTCTCATTGTGAAGCCCAGAACCCACATACTAAAACTCCTTGTGCTTGATTGTGTTGACATGATTAGATTAGATAATATACTTCTCAAGGCGGAAAACGTGGAAACGAATCCCGGGCTTGCAAGTTGCAACAGATATGTTGAGGGAGTTGCCTAATAACTTAAAACGCGATTCTAAGGTTATGAATGCTATGAAAGCGACCAGAGAAAGATGAAGGATGATATCTCCAGTAATACCGAGGAGCTTGAAAACCTCATGCAACAGTGGATAAGGTCGACGGTCTTCGAGAGGACACTTCAATTTGTCATGAAGAAGGTACAGAATTTAAAGCCGTTCTCACTAGCTTTGCTCCAAAGGTCGATGATCTTGAAAATCGATACCGCCGGAATGACCTGTTGATATTCGGGGAGGACGAACCGCCAGAGAAATAATATTTAATGTTAAACAACGCAATATGCAATGAGATACTTCATGAGAAGATCGGAATGAACGCGACCACTATTGACAGAGTGAATCGGCGTGGGTGTATATTTGGAGAAAGACCAAGATCTGTGATTCTTAAGCGGTACGATGATCGGGAGAAAATACAAACACTGACTTATTGTACTCAATGTAATGGGTGAAAATTATCAATAGACGAGGACTAAGCAAGTGCGTGCGATTCGTAGTATGTTATGAAAATGGCGCTAGGGCAAGGAGTTTGACAACAAACCGATGTTGACGGACTCTTCCCCGAAGATGATCCGTCTTTTCGTAAGATCACAAAGGTCAGTCACATGAGGTACGGTGTGAATCAGTCGGTGATCACCGTGCACACGAAACGTACGGTACGGAGTTGCTATAAGCGAAAGCTAAACAGGAGAAGCCCAAGAAACAAAAGAAATAATTATGTGGCAGGGTACGAATTTCTCCGGCACACCATCTCCCTCCAGAGATGTAAAACAAAGTGTGCCGTGGGTCGATATTTCCACGCTCGTTAAAGGGACAGTCTCGTGCAGAAAGGTCGATTTCGAAACTTTAGTGAAAGAAGAAGTGTTAGTACTAACGTAACACTGCATCGAAAGCCCATCGGCAGCAGCGCAATAGTTTTGGATAAATTTAACAAAATAGTAGAGAAACCAGACGACGAATGTTGCGTGCTTTTACCGTCTCCCTCCTTTCATGAAAAAAAAAAAAAAAAGTCATGGGGGACGTCAGTTGGAAGTGGCGGGAAATTCGAGGTCTCCCGCCCTTGTGATTGGCTTGCGCGCGCGATCACAGCGCTCGCTCAGACTAAAATTCGAACGAGACCCGGCGTGCCGTCGTCTGCTTCTTTTACCTCGATTCGCTGCGCTTTTCGTTCAGTAGCAGACTCATGTACCTGCTGACGTACCGGATGTTGTTGTTGTATCAATTTAATTCGTTTAACTTAATATCTGCTGAGCTTCTGGCGAACAAAAAAAAAAAAAAAAACGCAGTGTGCCACTTTCGACAATGGCGGTTCGAATAACATATGCGTTAAACCGGTCGTCGGGTACGAGACCGTCTCTTTAAAGAACCTTCAGGTGGGTAAAAATTCCCAGACCGACCACTGTGGCATTGCTCACGATGTTCCTCTTTCAGCATTTTAACGGCCTCCAAACAATAACCCTAAGGCTCTTAGTTGCTGTTTGAGCACATGTCTGCATCAGTGAATGATTATTTGATCATGTTGCGTGACTTCAACCTAAAAATATTGATTGGTTCAATGATTCCACTTCTCTGCTTATTGGGAAATTAGGTTGGTGTCTTTAATATGTCCCAGTATGTTTTGGCGGCCAACCCAACACGGAGCGATACTAGAGCTTTTTATGTGTCATGATTAGACAATATTCAAACGTGTTTGCATTGACCATGGAATCAGCGATCATGACTGTGTCATGAATAATCTTTGTATGATGTGTTCTCGTCAAAAATCTACACTCTTAAAACAGAACTTCACCGCATAGCACGGCGATGACCAATCGCTATTCCCAATGATATCTTTTCCTGACCCTATTTGCTGGAAACGGTGGGCGTACGCCCACCGTTTTAAGCAAGTGGCGTCGCTGAAAGATATCATTCCGAACAGCGATTGGTCATTGCCGTGTTACGCGGTGAAGTTCTGTTTTTAGAGTGTAGGGGTGGTCGTCAGATGTCTAATTGTTTCTTGCTACGTCTCTTACGTGCTACGAACTACAAAAGCAACCTTGATCAACCCGACTACCTAATCCACTCGAATTGCAGAACGTTGTTCTGCTTGCCTACTGTGTATTGTTGCAAAGTTGCTCAAGCACATTATTTATTCTTCCGTAAGGAAACACCTGAAGACATTAATTTTCTATTATCCGGGCAGCACGGTTTCAGACCTCATTTTAATGCAGTACACAGTTGCCACAAATCCAAAAATGCGTTTGCGCAAAAATTTGTTCTTACATCTCACTATTCATTTCCGGAAAAATTTCGCTACAAAACGGTTACGGTGCAACGCCCGCTTTGTGCCTTCTGTCGTAATACGAATCTAAGTGCGCTTGAGCGTTACAAGCGAAAGAAGATTTTTGTCACGATCGAAATTGGTGTACCTGAGGCTACAACGTATAAGGCGTGGCGCGTGACAGAAACGAAAGGAACCCTAGCAGCACAATTTACAGAAAGTCAGGTGCAACAGGGGTGGCCATCAGGTGTCTTACCTGTTGCTGCGTCTTTATAATGCTTCCAAGTACAAAAGCAACCTTGATCAACCCGACCACCCCTAATGCACCCGACTTTCAGTACATTGTGCTGCTTCGGAACACTTGCTCAAAGTGTTCGGGAACTGTGACAGAGTCAATATCACCTACCACCACAAAGAATAGATAGTCGTATAACTCCAACGCACGTTCTCAAGACCGTACCAGGGATGTAATCTTTTCCAGGGGAATAGGGCTGGATATTTCCAACAGAATTTCAACCAAATCACTCCACGGCGATGATATTGGGATTTGGAAAAGCGCAGCTGCAGCCGCAGCAGCAATATCAACGATATCCTGCCATCAGCAAGCGGTGAAGTTGGTAACATGTCAACATATCGCCTTGTGCGCATAGGGAAAGAAATATTTACAGCAGCGCAAGTCACCACGCTCGTTGTGCTCACAGAAAGTGATGATGACTAACTTCTAAAAGGACTGCAACTGCCTTTAAAATAATATGCACAAGTGGAATGGGCACCTATTATTTCCTCCCCGTGTGCCGCCGACACTACGAACGAAATTGGTGCTCTTGAGGCTGGAACGTGCGAGGCGGACAAAAGAGAACAAACAAGACTCAACGTGCTTGTGAACAATGGAAGAAGGAAAACACCAAATGTGCCTCCGTAGATGGCTAGCCCTTTTGGGGAATTTCTTTTTTTTTCGTCGCTCAATCGGTTTGTTGAGCAGCGTCTCTAAAGGAAGAAAAAAGTGTTTGCAAGCGGGTTGAAGCGAATACAACTTCTTGGGAATAAACAGAGTGCGGCCCTTATTGGCCTTGCTTACAAGATGTGGTAGGTCTTAAAAGCTGGGGACGTGACAGGAGCGCATACAAAGGGTTGCCCGTGGAAACCAGTTCATGGTGAAAAAAGCGACCCCTGTTTCGCCTTACCGAACTCCTGCAATATTGTATGTAGGCATGTAAAAAGCGGACAACTGGAAACGTTACTGATAGTCCAAGAATCAAAATTTTCGAGATAAGGATATCTCAGGTTATATACC
>JARGYV010057652.1:0-10532 GCA_029532675.1 Ornithodoros moubata | reverse complement strand
GTGAGAGACGATGTCCTCGAAGTGGTACAGGAGGTGCTCCAGTGATGTGCGGTGGTGTGTTAAGAGAGTTGAGGCCATATTGAATGTATGATGTGAGCTTGTGCTTGTCCCACAGATGGTGGCTCCTAACCTGTATCATAGTGTACGGCTGCGAAAACCAACACTAGGGCTCATAGTCGAAAATGGCCCTTTGAGGTTGTGTAAGCGAGCGACTGTTGTTCCTCGGTGCAGCGTGATAGTTTCAGACAGCGGGTTCACAATGAGGACTGGAATGTTTATTGCGCCGTCAACTATTGCCTCCGTTGCCATTACTCCTTTTTACTGACACAGATTGCTCCTTAGTTCCACTACAGCCACACATGTTTGCTTTATGTGTGTATGGGGCAGTGTTGTATCCAGGAAATGTTGCATGTGAGGCTGAAGCACGGATGTGGCCGTGAGTGAGAAGTCTATTGGCTCCACAGGTTTCGGGCGAACTGGCATGCGTACAGAGTGCCCATGCTCCAAAGTCAATAATGCAGTGTTGCTTAACCATGAAGTCAGAGCCAAGTATAAATTCATGGAAGGTTCCACAGAAAACAAACACAGGATGAACGGTTCACGTTCGTGCAACAGTTATCTCCAAGTTGTGCGCACCAGTAATGTCCAGCGGATTGCCGTTGAGGTCGTACATAGCTTGGGGATTGACCTGCATCGTAGAAGCTGCGAATTGCTTTGTGGGTAATTGAGCCAGGACGTTAAAATTAAGAATCGTTACGCTGCAGCCCGGGCCTAATAACATCCGAAGGCTCAAACTGTGGTCAAAAGACTCGGGAAATCGGCCTGTTGTGCTGGCGTTCCAAGACAGGCCGTAGAGGGAGCGCGTAGTAGTTTTCTGAGGAGCATGCCATTTGGAGAACATTATCCAATGTCGCAATATTGGCGGATGGTATGTTAGCGCAGATCCAGGACTCAAGACCTAAGGTGAATTGGTCTCTAACCAAGCAACCTCACATATCTGAAGGGGAGGCAGGGTATGCCTTGTTGTAAAGGTCACGCAGGCCGTATGTAAAGGTGTCTAGGTTTTCGTCTGGCTTTTGCATCTTGGAGCGGAAATTAGCCACTGCAAGCATGCGCAGCGCTGATGGTGAACACATGGCAGACAAGGCTTCACAGAGATTCGCATGGGTTGCTTTTCCCTGTTGCAAGATGATTATATGTGCGCGCGGCCTCGAAGGCGAGTGGACAGAATCTACAGCCTGCGTCCAGTCCGGGGCTTTCGTTTTGCTTTCAGAGCTTCTTTTCAAATGGAGCGTGTCGCAATAATCCTCGCGGCCCCTCCTTGAGCACCTCGAGAAACGCAGTGACGCCCTAAACACTTTGGTGTACCTATCGCCCTGAGGGCATAACATAGTAAAGCAGTAATGGCTTTCCCATCATTTTAACTCATTTGTAACCTGTGAAATAATTTTAATGAACTGCTGCTTGTGATCAATAATTAAAGCAATTGGCTCTTTAGGTTGATGAAACAGGCTACTTATGCTCCTGCAAAGGTGATTTGTGCATTCTAACCGCCAGAAACCCATAGCAGGATCTCAGCAAGTACTGTATACATCATTTCCGTTCAACGAATAGGTATTACACCATTTCGGTATAACATGGCAGCTCCCATGGAATAAGCATTTGACAAGGGAGAAAGTATTTTTGCAGCTGAATTAGAAACTAATGGTGGCATATCCAGCAGTGAGAGCGACGTGTGCCCTCAGGGCTTGTACTGTAAATGCTGACCCGCGAATTGTCTCGGGACCTTTATGTCAGCTGTGAGGATGATAGAAGGCTATTCTGAAGAATGAAAGCACGATCCAAACACAAGATGTGCCGATCTACCAGATATCAACTACAGGCCAGTTTAACTCTAAGAGTCTTTGCTAAGCAGCAACTGAAGGC
This sequence comes from Ornithodoros moubata, assembly GCA_029532675.1. NCBI lineage: Eukaryota > Metazoa > Arthropoda > Arachnida > Ixodida > Argasidae > Ornithodoros > Ornithodoros moubata. Next base: position 8,606 of record JARGYV010057652.1, on the reverse strand, counting down.
AACAAAGGAGATATGGTGAGATGGGCATCCAAAGAAGAATATATGTTGCCAAACGCAAAGGAAAGTATGACTGAGAGCCTGGGAACATGGTTCACTTCCTCCCCTCAAAAATGGTGCTATGGTTTGTGCAACTTATTTAGCATTGGCACGCACTATGAAAAGAAAAGCAGTACGCTACTAATGAGATTTCACTTCTCTTATCTGTGCTATCACTATTCCCAACAGACTTGCTGTAGCACTTCTAGCAACAGTGAAAAAAGTGATAGGTACTATCTTTCACTCATTCATATAACATGTGGTACACTCACCTATACACCAGTCTGGCCTTGGTGGAACCGGAAAAGTGTCTTTAACATCTCCATAGCGGCAGAAGAGCTCCCGAAGATAATCAGCTTTATAAATACCTGGAGGGCGAGCCTGTAGAAACAACTTATAGAAGTGTAAGTACAGGATTAACAAAACCGGAGCACTCTATCAAAAATTGAAGAACCTGTCATCTTAGCCTAAAGAATTAACCTTCCAGTGGTACTGATATCTTGCAAGGGCACTTATAGTACTCTTGCAATCTTTATACAAAGAAGGCACTTTTTGAGAGAGCAGTGGGACCATAGCCTTAAGCCACCAAAAATCCATTGCAGCACATACTATCACCTTTTCATGTTTTATCGCAACTTTGCGACCTCACTGTATGTGTATTTCATCGTAATGCTGAGAAAACACCTTGCACTTCTCAAATGCAAAAACAAAATGGGAGCAAAACTATATTTAAAACTTGAGTAAAAGGACACCAAAGAGGCGACCCTGATACAGAAAGCTCAGTCTAAGAGCATCTAGGGTCAAATTAACTCAGGTCAAAAGCAACCTACAGTAGTGCCGCCTCCTTTTTATTGTTTCGTTCAGGTGTACCGTGTTATGCATGTACTCCATCAGCTTATCTGCGTTGCAATTTTATTTCCATTCACGTTTGTTTCATGAGCTGTTTTCTCCACACTGTCACAGTCAAGACAGTCACCATTTCTTTATTACTATGGTATGTTAAGTGTGCCTTGTATTTGCACTGCCTTGGCAGTTATACTAACAGATACTATGGAATAAATTTACCTGAACATGTCAATCGGTATACAAGATACAAGAGCTACTGGTGGTGAAACTTTTGTCATTTGTCAATATATTACTATACTATCATATTAGCATGCAAAGGGATTACTGAACATGAGACGGAGAGGAAGCCTACGAAAAAACTGATGCACTCTTCATGCATTTAAGGCTTTATGTAAAGCACTTTATGAGCAAGTTTGTCTCAAGACCCCAACTGCTTTAAGGCACCTTAAAATGTGTGCTTTCTTTAAATTTTATGTGAGCTGGCCCGTGCTTTGATCCAAGTAATCCAAATGAGGTAAAAGTTCACCTACCGTGGCTACAGCTTGCACTGCAGCTTCAATGCTAGAAAAAAGAAATTATCTACATTTTGATTGCCAAAAGTGATAAATGCAGAGGAAGTAACAAGAGTTAAAAGAAAAAAAAAAGAAGGAGAAGAAAGTGTGACGAAAAGTAACTTCATAGGATGCAGGACACATCACATCAAAGTCCGACAACAAGCTCAAAATGCACAATGCAATCATTGTCAGTGTTTTGCCACTGGGCCTGAAGCACCATGACAGACTAGGAAATAGCAAGTGAAAAAGCCTCATTTTGTTTAATGTAGCTTCTCTAAGTCAAACTAAAGGTCATAGGCAGTGACATTTGTAACACTGCAAATATGTGACGTGCGTATTGCAATACAGTTGAGACCGTTAATGACGATACTTGTTTTAACAATACCTCCGATATTACGATCAGATATCAGATTCCCATCAGTCCGCCCGTAGAAATACCTGTAGATCACATTTTGCTACAACGATCTCCGAGCGACCAGGTTACTACTTTACAACAATCAGAAAAAAATGCTGGTGGCTGGTAAGATACACTTCCTACAATTATCTCTAAAACCCTTGAGCTGAAGAGCTCACTGCATAACAGCTAAGACTAACCTAAGCTTTCAAGGGCCTTTCAAATGCGAAATCAGCGATTAAGCGAACCGGTTTAAAGGATGAATGTCTCTCCTTGACCTTCACATCACTCTCTCCTTGCAACCCTCTGACCTCATTGCTTACTCCCCAGTCCTGTCCACGTTGGTCCAGTCTGCACGCAACGTCTGACATATGCTTCATTTCCTCCCCGTTTCCCCTTCGTCTTTAACAACCCCGGCAACAGTGAACTCATGCACAGCTGAGAGAAAGGGAATCTGTATTGAATCCAAATTGGTGCTTTTTTGATGATCATCGCTCCAGTGTCGCCGTAAAGGAGCTTGTTTTGTAGTACGAACTTGCACAGTCTACGGTTTCCACTATCATCAAAAATGACAGCAAACTTCGTGGCAGTTCAAGTCACCGATGTCCACTCAGGTAAACATAAGCGATTGCATACTGCTGCATTGCCCAATGTTGAAATGGTTCTGTACAATTGGTTTGTGGAGGTTTGTGGGCGGAGCCTTCCAGTAAGTGGAGCTGCTTTGCTTGCAGAAGTGAAGCAACTTGCGTGCATAATGAAACATGACAACTTTAACCCGAGCAATAGATGGTTGCAACGCTTCAAGTAACGTCACTCCATTAAATTCAGAAGGATCAACGGTGAAGCAGTCTCAGTAAACAGTGACAAGGTTGAAGAATGGCACACTGCAAAGATCTCCCCCTACATTGAGAGTGACATATACAATGCAAATGAATCTGCCATGTTTTTCAACTGCTACCATCGCATACTCATGCCATGAGAAATGAGACATGTGCTGGTAGAAAGCACAGTAAAGTGAAGGTGACCGTGTTGCTTTGCTGCAATATGGATGGCAGTGATCGACAGAAGTCATTGGGAAGTATGCAAAACCACGATGTTCTCGAAGCCTTTATACGTTGCCAGTTCGCTACAGGAGCAACAGTAAAGCATGGATGACGAAAGCTTTGTTTGCAGAATGGCTCGTAGAGCTAGATCAGCAAATGGTGGTGAAAGGGTGGAAGATATTGGATAATTGCAGCACGCACTGAATAAACCCAAGGCTCAACAACGTCAAGTTGCTGTACCTGCCACCAAACTGTATGGCAAAGGTCCAACCACTGGGCATGGGGATCATAGCAAACTTTTTGCAAACAAGTTTGCTACAAATGCCATGTGATTGAGCAATTACTCATAAACATGGGATCCAACCCATCTGCATCTGATCCACAAGGATTGAAAATCACTCTGGCCATGGCCATGCAGATGATGTATTGCATGTGGAATGAAGTCAAGCAGCCAACGATACGGAACTGTTTTGCAAAAGCGGGCATTTTAGCTCCCGACAACATCACAAGCGGTAGTGACAAGACCAACATGGCTGAGCTGGAGGCAGCCTGGGGCCAACTGGAAGTTACCAAAAGCAACCTCCAGGATTTTTTGTTCGCAGACGATTGTGCGGTGTCACGCGAGGACATATTGGAGCAACAGCTCGTGAATGATGCCCGTGCAGAGGACAACCAGTCTGAAGAAGCGAACCCCGAAAGTGACGTTGATTCCAACGACAATGAACCTGTCAGTGTGCAGTGGCCGCCATAATGAACCTTAAGCGGTTTATTTCGTCAAGTGGTTTCGACGCGGAGTTCATCTTCTCGCTTGACAAGTTGGAGGAGTCTGTGTGCGTGTCGTCTTTTTATGAAACCTGATGCAGTCGAAACTATCGTCATTTTTAAAATAAAAACATGTTTTTCTCTTATTTCTACTAAACTGTTGCACTAGTGTGTAATTAATTTATATTGCTTCATGTACAACGATACTCAGATGTAGCGATCGGATTCACGGTTTCCGTCAGAGACGTTATAAACGGTCTCGACTGTATTTAGTCCTATGCCATCTTGGGTAGTACAATGTCCAAGGAAGTCTACAAATGGAACTCCGAAAACACACTACTGACATTCAGAGTAATCTCGGTGACACATTTTTTAGCACCGCGTGTAGCCTCATGTTATAAACTTGCTCGGTAGAATCAAACACAAGAACATCATCCATGTGACAGATGATGAATTAAATTTTTTGCTTGAATATTGAGGGGGATAAAATGTAAAACATTCCTGCAAAGTTTTGCGACGATTGGCTGGGTTGTTTCTTTTTGAGTGAAGCACTCCGCAAAGCGCTGGGCAGTTGCCTCTTGCCCTCCGGAGGAGGAAGGCTGTGACGTCACCGCTACTTTGACACACTTGTTCCCCGGACGGCATAACGTAGTATCGTCACGCCAATTGGCACATCACTTGAATTCATATGTATTTTGTCAAATAATTTTGATGAACTGCCTTTTATGACTAGTAATTACAGCCAATGACTTTTTTAATGATGCTGCGAAACTTTTCTATAAAGAACCTACAGGTGATTCGTGCCCTCAAGCCACCAGTAGCCAGAAATCTGTAGCACGAGCCACAATTACGTTTCCGTTTTGCCGGTGATGTTTACGCATTTCTGCTAGAATATGGTGGCTCCCATTAAAAAGCATTCGGCGAGAGGAAAGGCATTTTTGACGGTGAATGAAAAAACAACGATGGCGTTTCCAGCGGTATGATTGATGCGTGTCATTTATTGCCTTCGGGATTTTCACTGCAAATGAAAATCAAACAGTTGACCCGTGAGATGTCACGGGCCCTATAAGAATGAATGCATTATGAAATGTTGCAAAGAAAGAGGTTTGGATCTGATCAGACTGGGCATCGGCACTGCACAGAATGCCAAGGAAGTTTTGTTGACGGACACTGGGCACGTTAGCATTTTGGTGTTGTGGAAAAATTTATTTTCGACCCCAGAAAGCCTAGAGGCATTAAATACTTGTCAAGGATGATTCTGAAATCGGATGCACAAGTCATTGCAAGGTTGAATGTCGGGATGTCTTAAAGAGCTTGAAATAAAGACCAGGAAACTGAATTGCTCGTCTCAACTTGTATGCTGAAACCCAAAGACTGTGTGAATGTTGAGAAACTGTTGTCTCAAATGTTGCCAACACAAGATGTCAGAGCTGGAAAAACTATTGCGTGATTTGTTGGTGTTCATCTACCAGTCCACTTCAAACTACATGAGTAACTTGCTAATGTAGCACACAACAGTATTTTTATGACACACACAGATGGGTCATTATGGGCATATAAGAAGGGTGGTACTACATCTTACCTCCAAGACATATTCTCCACAAGATATGCTGCAATCAAGAATCCTGTCCGGTTGAAGCCATGTGTGCAGTGAACACCTGCGAACATAAATTTTTCTTCGATTCTCGTCCCTGAACTAAGGAAGGTAAAACAGGAGAAAAATAAAAGAACCCTGTTCTATGTTGTCAACAATACATCCCCTTTAAGGTGCTCTAATATCCTTAAGCCTCTGACATTTTCTATGCATTTTTACATCTAACCATATCTTTTATGCAATACATCAGCATGAAACCGAATCACAGGGGCAGTGGAATCTTCATACTCCACGTGTGAAAGAGCTGAATAATAAGGGTGTTTCATCACATCAAGCTCTCTGAGTTCCTTTCATTTAGGTCCTGTATTAAATGCCACAAAGTATGGTAAAGTTTGTGCTATCTACAATATTTACATAAGACACTGAGTAGCAATGATCTTTTGGTGCATTAATTTTCTAAGTTTTATAGGCTTTGCTCCAGGTTAGCAAAATTGCAAATCCCAAGACAGAGGACATATCATTGCTGGAAGATTAAATCTTGTCTATGAGTTTAACAAACAAACAAAGGCCTCCACAGAAGCTACACATACTAGCATGACACAGCCCTGAGCACATAAGGTCCTGCACAAAGTGGTGAACCATTACCCAGAGTGCAACGCTCTATGCCCCTCACCCACTTACCTAATGGCATTTAATGGGATGCCTTCTAACAAGCTGAGAAACCCAGGCAGAACCAGGCTGGGCTGTAACCCCAGTGGCTGTTTTTTTAACGCTATTTTATTTGAAAGCTGTACTTGTGCCACGTGCACTGGTGTTTGTCCCGTTTCTGTGGTGAGAGTGGATTGCAAGGTATAAATTTTGGAGGACAAGGGAGTGGAAACTGTTGCACCTTCTAGTCGCACTTTGCGGATACTCTGGCATGGTTTCACTTTGCATCTGTGAAACATGCGGGCATGTTTTTTATCAGCGACTAACCGCACCATAAACAAAGAGTCTGCTAGGTGGTTTATATTTTTTACCAGAGAAAATATTTCTAAGAGGACCACAAAACCATTTCAATTTCAATTTTGCACTGTGTTTGTCTCCTTATTTCCGTTATCTTCAAAATGGAAGATCCGTCTGTTCTCGTTGTAATCATGTCCTTTGTTACTTTTTACTTTGTTTTGTTGAAAGAGTTTCAGTCGGTAGACACTATGATATGAAGGGCTATCTCATCACGTAGAAATTAGGTATTATAAAAGGTTCCTATAGCATTTGAAAGCGATGTGGGTTTGATACCTAGCTGAGATATAGCTATTATGGGCTGTAGTGCACTGTGTGGTTTAGGTTTAAAAGGGACAGTCTCATACAGAAAAGTCGATTTCAAAATTTTAGTGAAACAAGAATCATTAGTACTAATGTAAAATCACATTGAAAGCCCATCGGCAGCAATGCAATAGGTTTCAAGAAATATAAAAAAGAAAATAATAGAAAGAGCAGACGACGGATGTCGCATGCTTTATCGCCTCCCTCCTTTCTTACATGAAAAACGTCATGATGTGACATCGGCTGGAAGTGGCAGGAAACCCGGAGTCTACCGCCCTTGTGATTGGCTTGCACACGCGATCGCAGTGTTACCTTTTTTGAGGGCAAATGCTCACCCTAAAAATTTGAATGAGACAACACGCTGTCGTCTACTTCTATATCCTTGATTCACACCACACTGTTCTTTTTTTCTTTGTTAAAGAATCTTATTCCTCCATTCTAGCAAAGGAACACACTTAATGTGCGATTTATCATCGACAGTGACGCATGATGCTAGATAGCTGCACCTGACTGCTCGCAAAACCAGTCTGCTCGTCAAAGCGCAATAATTCCCGTGAGAACTCGCCGCACACTTTTCGCCCAATAGCAGACCCCTGTACCTGCTCACGTACTGGACATTGTTGTCGTATGAATCTAATTTGTTTAACTTAATATCTGCTGAATTTCTGGTGAAAGAAAAGAAGAAATGGCAGTGTGTCATTCTCGACAATGGCGATTGGCAATGGCAACAATGGCATAGGTCTTAAACGCGTCATTGGGTACGAGATTGTCCCTTTGAGCTCAATCAGCGTGCAGGCATGCACAGCAAGTGCAGCTGTTGAAGCTCTTCAAGGAGGTGTCGAACCAGCATCACTACCATACGCTGTAACATAAGTGGAAAAGCTTTACAACCTAATCTTGCATGATATGGTAACTCAGGGATCATCTACAATCACAATTGTTTGGTTGAAATCAAAGATGATGTCTTTGTGGAGGTGCTTCACAAACAATGCCAAAATATTTATATCGTAGTCTCTACCGATTGCACTTCGATTTTTCAACAAAGCAAGGAAGACAGACACAACGCATACCATTAGAATGAGGACAGTTCAATCTTTCAATTGGTATCTCTCCTAACGGACTCCCGCAAATGTAAGTGACAGAAACAGAGAGAGAAACACAGAGAAAAATTAAAATAGGAGCAGTCTTCACTCTGCATAGAAGTCTTTTCTATGATCAAATATATGAATTGTCTGGCAGGTTTCGTGTCAATAATGTGACTAACCACATTTAAGAAAAAATAATAAATGAAGACAATTAAAAAATTTTGCATCTTTCATCCACCAGCTCCTAAGTAGTCACAAGTCATGACTAAATGAAACATGTTTCCAACCCCTTGCGTTCAGAAATTTATGTATCGTGATCCACTCCCTTTACGGAAATGAGACAATGCCAGTGTTTTTGGCACATATATACGGCTTTAACATAAAACATCATTGAAGAAATTGCAGCCACTAAGGCTGTCTGATTTTTTAATGAAATTGCTCAGTTGTTATTTTCGGTTTAAGCTATAAGTGCCAGCAGAGCATTCAAGGGCTGCTCCACATACATGACACAAAATATATTGTGTAAGATCTGGAGGAAAAAAAGACAACAGCCCAGTATGGATCCACTTTGTTTTCAAATGCAATAGCATTGTACCAAAAGGGGCAGTTGTACGTTATACTTCAGAGGTACTACTGTTTTCTACATTGGATAGAATGTACCCAGAAGGCATGCAATATCCTTGAAGACAAACATGTGACATGTAATCACATTACAAACTTACCAATTATTTCAAGAGGGTGTTGTGAGATGAACTTTCGACAAACATGAAGGAATGCCGACGTCTGCTCTGCTGATGGGCACTCCCCGTGACTAAAGGGAGACAGAGGAGACACACTGCATGAACTGACAACGCAGTGAACACTCACCATACTTTCTCAAAACTTTTCACCAGTTTCTTCACATTTACTACAAGACAGAGCTTGTGGGAGCAAGAACCTGCGACAACAAACTAATAGCAGGCATTGTTGGGACTGCGTCACTGTGTG
>JARGYV010057623.1:0-14883 GCA_029532675.1 Ornithodoros moubata | reverse complement strand
CAGGGATAGAGCTCTGGCGCCAGGGGCGCTCTGGAGACCCGCAGATCCAGGGCCGGACAGGATTGCGCCAGGGACCAGGACACATTGCGACAAGGACTCATCCCCGGGGCTCATAATTTCTCTTGCCGGCCCTACCCCTGTCACACAGCCACATTAACGGCCGTGCAACTTACAGTGGTAAATTCTGTGCCAGACAGCAGAAAAAACGGTCCTAAGCGCAATCCCAGTTACAACGGTTACGGTTTCGCAGAACTCGGTATACGGTGTTTTTTGAATACGGCCAAAGTCGGGTCATGAGGCGCTACTCAACAAATCCCGTCATTTTCTGTCATCACGACACGTATTTTGTATTTCTCGTACAAAAATCTATTAAACATCAGTTATCTTCACGGTTGCCGTTTTTGAAACGTTCAGTGCTTCGCTTTGTCTGCTTTCTGTTTACTTTCGGGGAGCTTCGTTCAGGCGCGAACCCTCGAGCCCAACACCTTAGGCGTGGTGTCTTCTGCTTCGCTCACACTTGTTTCTGCAGCCATTTCGTGGGCACTTCTTGTTGTTAAAGTTGTATGGTTGGATGTAATATTTGTATGAGATTTTGTTACGTTTATGTTATTTGCATAAAATTATAACGGTCATGTATCTTTGCACGTAACCATACTCCCTTATTCATTACTACCATCACCGCCGTCGGAATGTCCGTCAAGTTGCGCTGTTTTTGCTGTCTGGCAAGTTTGCACGAATTACGGCCGTATTCCAGGTATGGGGGTTCCTTACGGCCGTAAGTATAACAGCCGTAAACTTGACTGTCCGACAGGGGTATTAGCTGACTAGAGTCGTTATTCGCACCTTACTGAGTGCCGCGATTAGCAATATCTGACCAACCTGCATACATGTTGCACTGTCCTTTATGCTGCTGTATTGTTTGACGAAACAATCTGCGCGTGTCCTGAACTCCTGTTTCGTGCTGTTGGTCCACCAGTCGTGTAGGTTGCCTTCCGCGTCGAACTGGCTGCCTGCAACATATATGGTTTCATGCACACAACAGAAGTACTTTCAGACACCACCACTAGGTTACGCTGTAATAGATTGCACACAGATTGTGAGATGAAATTTGAAATATCAGTCCGTGAAGATAATTTAATATGCGAAATGTCCCTGCCCAGTTGAACAAAATGAGCTAATGTTATTTCTAGGGGAAAAAAGAACACGACGAAGATCTTAGGGTGAATAAATCTAAGGTATTGTTTACAACGATCCTCAACACTCAACTATTTTCTGAACCAATTAGTTGCCACTGACAGGTACAGCCTCCTGCGTAATTAATAATAGCCCATGATCGCGTCGTAGCGAGGTTTGAAGACACACTTATAGCAATTCGGCAAAATAACGAAGAAAGAGTTTTAGGCTGCGTCGTTCCGGAACAGTGTGTAGGAGCTCGGGAGCGCGGAGTGTGGGCACTTACAATTTGCGAAATCGTAATGCATCGGCCGTTTACCAACTTTACACGTTCTTTCTTTAGAAAATCGCGGCTGATACACCTTTTCAATCAGTGCATATTAACAAACCAACATACACCTCGCGCTCCCTGCTGCAGCACTGTTTCATTTATTCCGTAAAAGAGAGACAAGAGACCGTTATTTGGCTCATGACTTGTTCCTTCCTAATACAAGTGGCTCAGTCAAATACTCCCTCTTCAGGGTCATTATTACTTATGCGGGAGCATATACTAATGAGATAAAAATGTGTGTGTTCGTGTGAGAGATATGATTGTGTGTTAAATGTGAAAAAAAAAAGCGGAAGAGCTAAAAAAGTGAGAAATAAGTGACGAAATAATTGCCAGAAACCTAGAGGAACGTGCTATCGCTGGTGCACACCGATCATTAACAACTTGAGCTCAAGTGGATGCATTCATTTTCACTTCATCCGCGTATTGTCCCAGACATACATGCAATGTCTCTACCATAACTGTAACCACTAGTGCATATATACTTGAATTCAACTGTGCAGCATCGCACTTTCCTATTCTACGAACACAGTTCTCGGGAACATCCTACGTGAATTTTAGGCACTGGTGGTCAGTTGACATAACTGGGCATCATTACGGCAAGGTCGAATCCGTGAAAGATAACTGCTGCTCCATACCTCTTTCTTCATCGTTTTTCTTGCCTTAGTCGGGTTGGACTTAAATAGATGACAACAAGGAAAAAGAAAATACGAAAAGTCAAAGAGTGCCACACATCAAGAGAGCCACGTAGGCTCCACATACGCCTTCAGATTATGTAGAGAAGCACGTGGATGCTTAGCGAAGTAATCGCTTTCTATTAGAACAATTAATTGTTGCTACACGAATGCACGGAGAGAAAAAAAAAGAGAAAAAAAAAAAAGGTCAGGTAAGGGAGAAACAGGTTAGCTAGCGGTAAAGGTTCTTCCCATTCTGTTTCCTCACGTAGCGAGTGCCGGAAGCTTTCTGGGAATAAAGTACCTAATTATTGCAAAACGTGACGATGAAGTATTTGTTGAAATAAGCTGTAAGAGGTTCTAGTGGTAGTAGAGGCAAACATGAAGAAAATGTCAGTACCTGTGTCATCAAAAGCGTGGACGATTTCGTGCCCAATAACCATCCCTATGGCACCCATGTTCAGTGATCTGAAGCATAGACAGCACAATCGTTATATCGTGTCGTTTGCCGTGACACAAAAAGAGAAAAATAAAAGCGATCTATAGAGATCAGACTGGGGACAGTTCTCAGACCAATTTGAGGACCATCGGAAGACTGCTTGTTTCCAATATACTGTCGGAGCCGTCCCAAATCAACGTTATATAGGATTCGGCGCCACTAGGTGAGCATCGCTATGTAATTGACCACAAGTTTGAAATATCACATCGCGGGAGAGAAAAAGACTGCAAATGAATCGCCGATAAGGTACTAAAGGCTCGTTCCCGTGTGTGGTAGAATAGCTGCGGAAAGCGAGCCGCATCAGCAACCACTTTCCACTGTCATGAAAAACTTGATGCTTTCGGCGTGTTACTCTCACGTGATCTCGTTCCGAGTGAGAACTCGCTGGTCCTTTCTTTCGTCGGCAAAAATGACGAACCCTGAGGATACTGAAGTTGTTGCACTTGTCAGTCTGTTGCTTCTAGCAACTCTTCTTTTGCGTAAACGCTAAAGACATCGTGAAAGCTCCAAGCGCTCACTGTGGGTCCGTCTGATTTGGTGGTACCGTGACCACAAAGGCGAGGCAAACTGTTGACTGTTTCGTAAACAGTTTGTGCGAGGATTTGTTGGCGTCAAGGTTTGGAAGGCGAAGCTTTAACTTATTCTATTATATATGCTCATGGGATCGAAGCTTCGACCTGGAGCGGAATTCCTTGCATAGGTCCAGGAATTCCGTTGCACCTTGCCAGAGGTATTTTTTATTGGATATTAGCGCCGCAAAGCGAGTATGGTCATGAACAGCGTACAGATGTAGACAGATGGAGATAGGACAGCAGGAAGGAGCGGGAAACGGGGAGCTCAGTATGCGTCCTGGGTGGCTTTCAAATGGAAGTATGCCGAAATACGTGTGGAAAGTCTGAGAGAAACCCAGCGAAAACCAAAGTCAGCCGATGGTGTGTTCGAACCCACCACCTTCAAGAATATGCATGAATGAAACGAGTGACGCCTTAGCACACTCGGCCATGCCGCTGGTACTGGCGGTCATAAACAGCGGATAAAACAATTATCTTGTGAGATCTCAACAAGCAGGCTGTGCAACTAAAACAATTATGGCAATTATGGGCGTTGGCATTGTCGTTGGCAGGGTCAACCTTTCTTTCAACAGGGTGTGGGTTCGGGTGTGGCGAGTTGCATTCCAGCAAGCAAGGGACCAGGTGAAGCTAACGTCATCATCATAGCACATTATTTTTCTCACACGGGTAGCCTCGGAAATTACCTCAGATAATATGTGAAGTAATAAGTAATAAACGAGGGTACTATATGATGTATGCCTACAGAGCCACCATAGGCAGGAATTCGCTCCACCAAAATCATGCTGTCAAGGTTTTTAGCATGGCTATCGCAGTTATGGTGGCCTATATCTGCAATGCAAGAAAGATTTCCCTCATCATGTATCGTTCGTTTGCGCCTATATTATGCTAATCCTCATATTATTCTTTGGTGTCCATAAAGCAACACTCATAAAGTGTTATAATACGCTCATGTGCGAAGAAATGCTAGCGATATGAATGTTTCACAAAGAATGAATTCAAAATATACCTACATACTTAGTACCGCGAAATTTTTCGAAAAAACGTACCTCCTTCAAAACAAGGAAAGTCGATTATTTAAGAGGCTTGATTTGCTGTCATCGATTTCTCACCCAGCACCGATTAATCAAGTAAAGAGAAAGTGGGAGAGTAACTATATGCGATAATAGCGTCTGTTCTCATAAGGAATTCCGGCCTCTGACGCTTGCTACAACTTACGAGTACACTGGGGCTTGGCGCATCTGGTACGCAAAAAGAGAAAAAGGGAAACTAAATTAAATAAAAGAATTCTTATCAGGTGTAACCTAATGTACAGCATTCAGTTTACCTAAAAATAATTAATGGATACAAGGTTGAGGAAATAGCCAGCCTTCGTTGGGACAGAAGATTTTTCTTGTTTTTTTTTCGTTTCTGACGCTGAGTTAACACTAAATAAGGTATGAAGAAATATGCAAACTGGCTTGGTAGAGTAACTATAAACATCGTGCAATATATTACTTACAGTGGAAGTCCATACTCGTAAAATGGTGGTTGAAGGATAGCGGCTGGGAACGCTGTAGCAATGAGACATAGACGAAATTATTAGTGCAACATGTTCGGCTCTCTGACAACTTCTTCGCGCAATCCGACCCATAAACTATATTCTACACTACGCATATCACCGCTGGATTCGACCTGGTGAGGGATCAGAATATTTATTTCGATTGCATAGGTTTATATTTTTATGGCTGTAAAGATAACACAGAATAAGCATTCGTATATGCGGATGCCTCGTAGAACGTGCCCTTTTGCCGTGTAGCCGCGACTTATCCCTAACAACGACAACAACGATATTATGATGATGATGTGGCGAATTTTCCAAAGACTTATGTGGGATGCTACAACCATTGCGGTTGAGTAAGGTATGATAGACACATTTAAGTGCACTGATGGTCAGCGGTGGCGGAGGTGCCACAGAGACAGATCTCGTGCTGGATGCATCGTCCTACAAAATGTGAGAGGCCAGTGGTGCGCAGGAAACTGACAGTTCCGAGAAGGACCACAGCACGTCTTGACGGGCCACCCCACTGCCCGAGGATGGAGGACAGACTAAGGAGCCACTGGAGACGATCGAACGCGGACCTGAGGGCGTCCCCCTGCCGTTCATACCGCTGGCAATAGATGAGTGCGTGGTCGATGGTCGCAGGAACACTGCAGAGGGAGTAAAGTGGGCCTGTGCAGCAACCTAGCTGGCGACTATAAGAGGGCGTGAATCCAACATTCAAACGCAGCCTGCGAAGCAAACATTTTATAGGGCAAGAAATCAGCCTGGACATTTGGAACGACACCCCATGTGAACGATACCCCGACACTACTGCTGGAACGACACTGGAGAAGTCTTCTTTCGCAGGAAGCGTCGCCTGTCACCACGAGACAGGATTACGGGCACGAAGAGACGGCGATGGCGGGATGCGGTCACAATGAAGTCAGTTTCCTTGTTGCCCCGTATCCCGCAGTGGCCAGGGATCCACTGTAACATGCAAATGTGACCTCGCTCTTCCAGGCTCTTCAGACAGTTTAGAATATCGGTCACAATTGGGGCAAGGGACGCACTGATGGCCATTTAGTGACATACATTGTAACGCTGTCTCGTATTCGGCGTAAAGAACCCATTCCTGAGGGGTGGTGCTCGACGCGTACTCTTGGAAGACGAGGATTGCGTACAATTCCGCAGCTGTTGGTTAGTTACAATGAGACCACCTGTATCTGTATTATACGGCCATAGACGATGTGACGAACGCTGAGGAGGACGTTTTCCTGCCTCAAGAACTGTCGTGTATACAGTTGTGCAGTGAGTGGACGACGAGGAGATTAAGTTAAGCGCGAGCTGGTTGGGAACGGTCGTGGGAAGAGACTTCATGCTCTGCTTCAGATCAGCGATGGACGTGTAAATTGCAGGCGTGGGAATCGTTGACGTTGGGGTTCGCGGCAGCGGTGGCTTCGTTAGAAATGGCAGGACATCAGTCCTGATGGAGGCAATGCAAGAGTAGGCCCTGTTGTGTTTCCTGGTGCTGAGTTTGCGAACAAGAGGACGACGTTTATGATATGCTCGCAGGCGTAGGTGGTGCTGTACGGTCTCACGGTGATGCTTATTGATAGTCGATGCAAAAGCAATGGCAAAGTCGTGTTATGTACCATATGTGAGCTGTGCTTGCATGAATAAGGGTACAACCATGACCTCAATTTCAGGTTAAAGAACGTCAGCGAGTCTTCCGCTCAAGTCTATCTTCATATTGTTGTCAGTCAATGGGATGCTGGACGCTGAGTCGTACACTGACGTGTTATATGTCTACCATTCCTCTCCATCTTCAACGGAGCCACTCTCCGTATCTGTTTTCTGTCGGACAATGCTCGGCTCCGTCAATGCCGCGTCGGGAAGTTTCTGCATCTCACTGACGAGCTCCACACTGCTAAATGATCTATAGGGTCTTCGTGAGGTGCTCGGCGAGAGTCCATACGAAAACCTCAAGTAACAGCTTTCACAATAGGACTTTCACTGTTAGATCAGTCAAGTTTACTGCTTCGACAGCACACGGCGCCACGATAATTGTACGGCGACTCGGAGTACCAGCGTGCATTTTCCTAAAGCACTTTTAACAAGTTTACGTATATCTGTCATGAACAGTTCGAAAACATGGCATTGAACGGCACTTACAACTTCTTAAAACTCTCTACGCAGCATATATAATGCGGTGCTTCCCTATGACAAAAGAACTATAACAACCAACAAAATAGCTAATGCGAGACTTACTGATGTCGTTGCTTCCCGGGTTATAATAAGCGTTTACTTTGGCTGCTGACGTCACCCACCTTCAGAAAAAAAAAAAAAGTTCTGTAATCAATTCTACGATTAGTTACCTTTACATGTAATGGGGTTCACCACATCGCTCGCACGGTGGACGGGACTTTCTTATGTGTCGATCGTAGATATAAAGGTTGAAGATTCGACATTATGGTCAGTAATGATATTCACAGGCAGGATCGCGGCATATACTACTGGAATAAAAAGGAACACAGTATATGAATTCAAAAGCTCTCGCCAACGGAGCTTACCACAAGGACTGCAGTAAGCTGTTTACACTTCCTTACATTTCCTCCGCTTACATTTCCTCAAGGAAATGTAACATCTGGGGCTTCTCGCCAAGAAAGAAGACTTTTATATAACTTTCGAACCAAGGAACTGTAACCCGTGAAATCAGGTAACATGACCATATCCTTGTGAATCGATTAGTCTCCGGACGAGGGTGGCTATGACGTCAACGGTCCTTTGGTAGATTTGTCCCACAGACGGCGTAACGTAGCATTGTCGTACTAGTTTTCATATCATTTGAATTTATCTGCAATTTGTCAGCTAATTTTGATGAACTGCGGTTCATGACTGACAATTAAAGCCATTGTACTTTTTTAATGATGCTGCTAAACTTTTCTGCGATGACCCTACAAGTGATTCCCGCCCTCAAGTAACCAGTAGCTACAAATCCGTAGCACAAGCCACGATGTCGCTTCCGTTTGGCTGGTGGCTTCCATTTCCGCTAGAATATGGCGGCTCCCATGAATTCGCATTCGGCGAGAGGAAAGGTATTTTCGAATCGGAATTACAAAACAACGGTGGAATTTCTAGCGGTAAGATTGGTGCGTGTCATTTATTGCCTTCAGGACTTTCACTGCAAATGAAAATCAATTCGTTGACCCGCGAGATGTCACGGGCCCTTTAAGATGGCATAAAAGTGAGGTAAGCTGGTGAATAAAATTCATCATGATGATAGACTTAGCTTGGTCACGAAAAAAAAAAACAAAAAAACACACACACACAGGACGAAAGAGTGCAAAATATCTCGTTCTCTCTGTTCCCTTTGTTCTCGAGGCTCAGGATTCCTTCAGTACGAAAGCAATCATACTTACTGAGAAGACTTGTTATAGGCCTCACGTAGCCGTTTAAGAGATTTCTTTGCGTTATTTTCCATGAGGCTAGCGATTACCGTCATGTACGGCGTAGTCTTGTTGAAGTCCTTCACCTGCATAAATTTGATCAGCTCATCTATTAAATGCCGTTAAGCACTCCCTAACTCCTTCGTATTAGAGAGATACCTAGACAGGGTACTGTCGGGCATGTAGCTCTGTAATCTTACAAGTGACACTTACACCGTACTCAGAATTCATGGCTGTTGGGTTAATTAGTAAAATGAGTTTTCCGTATTTTATTTGTAACGTGTTCTTTGTCCTGTCGTAGAGCACCGTCGTAGAGCACACTCTTAAGGCAAAGGTGTAAAAAAGGGGTGGAAAGGTATGTTCACGTAATTTACGACATTTTACGTGAAACTACTTCTTCGGGAAGGAGTGAAAACCTTGTTTACCCCTCCGCTTTCAGATCGAGCGATAAATGAGGTACGTACATCTAGCTTCCCCCTTCATAACTTCGCGCACGTGCGTACAGGATGTTGCGCATTACTTCATCTTACGAGGGAGCCAGTCGGCCGGTCGGTAGCAGGAGATGCGTGTGGCCGCCATGTTTAACAGCCATTTTGTTTCGTGCTTCGGCCTAGCTGTTGGGGCTGATTAAAGCTACTTGGATCAATTTCAACGTTCCCATTACATCACTGAAGACCATACCAAATAGTCGTGCACACCTTCGGATTGAGATGATACAGTTAGACGCTAGCTCGGCATAGTCGGTGAGCATTTCTTTACGTACAGGACGGGGACAGGTTCTCATTATTTGCTCCTATTTTCATGTGCCTTGTTGTTTTTGATCGCGATTTATTCGTCGATGATTTCAGCCCCTTTCTTCATTCCTTGTGACTGGCTTTCCTGGCGCGCCGTCGTCTGCATCGATAGCCTCGATTGGCCACTCTTTTGGTCCAGCAGACACCTGTGCCTGCTGACGTACCGGACGTTGTTGTCGTATAAATTAATTTAACTTAATATCTGCTGCGTTTGCGGCGAAAAAAATTCGCAGTGTGCCATTTTCAACAATGGCGAATTCGTCATCAGTCTTAAACGCGTCGTCGGGTACGAGACCATCATTTTAAACGCAGTGGCTTTATCTGTTTTACGGCTAACCTCTTCATTTCAACGTCGCGGGACCATGGACATTTTTGCTTTACGAAACCACTTTTCTAAGCAGGATGTTTTGTGTGGTTTTCTCAAAGCGTTTCCCTCACATGATTTCAGAATGTCTAGTTATACTTACGTATTCGTACAGCTCATCTAAGTGGGTATCATTCTTCAGCCAATCCGGGTATCCTATCCTCCACTGGATACTATTCACCTGCACATGACGCCATTAGTACACGTAAACAAATGTTATCTCTGATGGCGCAACAACAAAGAATTCTTAGGAGGCAGCTAGTTACCTGACCGTAAATTTATCATTTTACTAATCACTCACTATGAACAAGTACGGTTTCGGGCTGTAGTCCGAGTGGCGGTACATATTGTTGAGTACCTAGAATTGGGTAATACAATCTCATGCCTTGTCATGGTCGTCTTCTAAGGTTGCTGCGTGGTCTGGATCTTCATCTCTTTCTTTCATCAAGTGCTGTTGCTTCCGCTGCTGACCGTAGCTACTTAATTATTGAATTAATTTTTCTATCTATGAAAAAACAACTCTTTTCTTTGCGAATTGTAAAATAGAAATGCGCAGAATACGTGACACCGTGATATCTGATACACTAACGACCGACGAAGATAAATATGGGCACGGTAGAACATTTGCCGATTCAGGTGCAATTGTGATGCTGTTTGCAAAAGTAACGGAGGACACTGCTTTTTCGGCGATCGGTAACTGTGCGTTTGATATAGTTGCTAGTTAGTTCTCAATTTACCTCTTCAGAGGCTTACATATAATTGATTACCTTTTCCAGCGCATGCACCTTTGTTTCGTTATCCATCCATTGTTTCCCTTCTACGATCTTGCGGAAGGTCTGTTTTAGCGCCATAACCATTGTGACAACCTGAAAAAAAAAAAAAAAAAAAAAGGTCCGGCCATAGCCACAACTTTTTGAGACATCATGCCTCACTTCCTGCGTGCTTACTTCATGAACTACTACCTGAAAAAGCTTGAAGCATTTTTTC
Source organism: Ornithodoros moubata (assembly GCA_029532675.1). NCBI lineage: Eukaryota > Metazoa > Arthropoda > Arachnida > Ixodida > Argasidae > Ornithodoros > Ornithodoros moubata. The sequence continues at coordinate 4,527 of JARGYV010057623.1, read as the reverse complement.
TAAGGTTCTATCGCAACGAGCTGATGGTATGGTTGGGGCCAAGGGGTGACAACTGCTAATTGTAGACAGCCGGTTGCAGCAACCGCAACTGACTCGGAGCTTGACCTTGATAGTCACAGACGAGATAAAATGGTCGATGTATGCTCCTCCTATAAGAATTTCAACAAATCTAAGCAGTGGAAAATACCGTTCTGTTTGACGGTTGACGCTAAGTGCAGTACTTTTTCAACGCAAACCCAAGAGAAAATAAGAGTGAACCGTATTTTGTGGAAACTGATGCGAGGGATTATGGTGTCGGCGCAGTTCTATTGCAGGCACAGGATGCTGCCTTGCGTGCTGTGGCTTTTGCAAGTCGTACATTGAATTGCAAGTCGCACAAGGGCCAACAGGCGTGTTTCATGTCTTTAGAAAGTCCTGTGATGAGCTCATTTCTGTTGAGCTTACCGCGGTTCATTCCAAATACGTCAACTGTGGATTTTTTGTTCGTTTATTCGTACAATAAAAGTGACATGTTGACAACATCACAGACGTGTTCTGCTGTCCCAACAATAATAACAAGAAAGGATCGCACAGCCGCATTGATTTTTTGTTGCTCCGTTCGTCCGCTGTGAGTGCGTCTGCATTAGTATATTTTCACGTTCACCGGGGGATCCCTGGAAGGCATCGCGCGGTCACTTAGAACCCGTGACTGAAGAAAGTTTGGGAACCGCTGCTAAAGATGAAGCCATTTGCGGTACTGGAAATTATAGTAAACTATTTTATTACGACATATGTGAAATATAATGTAATAGTGAAACCTAGTTTCTGAGGCTGACCCAGGTGACTATGAATATATATATGTACCTTCCGAGTCTCATATTCCCCTACAAGCGTCAGCATATGATCATGATGCGTCCCATGTAGATATCGAAAACTTACCTCTTCCTTTGCATGTTCCGAGAACATTTTGTCGACATAGAGCCTGCCCAGTGGATGTCCCGTATAGTATTGAAGGTCACTGACGCATTGTTCCCATTTTGCTTTGTTCTTTTTGACACCAACTGTAACTTCTTCCAACTTCAATGACAAATCCGTAAAATTGTCACCCAGGTAGAATCCCAGTTCAGAAATAGCTTTCCATCCGAAGTAGTTATGTATTGTACTCCTGTCGACAAGAAAGAGAAATTACTATTGCTCAGTTTGCTTCACAGCAGGTTCTTTTTGGGTACTCAATTGATGAAAATATTTCTCAGTTGCAAGCACTAAGGGGAGAATCGGCTGCCCAAGGTGAAACTGCCTCCGTCGCATGAGTGACTTTTCACTCACGTCATACGTGAAGTTCATTAGCAGAACCTACTGGCAACAGAGCGCTGCAAAGTCCAGGACACAGAACAAGCACACAACAGAAACTCGTCAGCCGCCGCAAGAAGTCCCCAGATCACGAGCGTTACCTCGGACACATTTGGCATTAACTATGTCACACCACAGTACAAGGCAAGTACGTAAAAAGTGAAGAAGAACTGCATGAGAAAATTACATGAAGATAGGTGCTGATTCTCCGTCTCAATTAGCAAACACTATTGCGGAAAAAGACAACACGAGGTACATTACTTTCTTGGTGCCTCTCGTAAATCTCCAGAGTCACCTCGCCTCACTTTTTTCCGGCACAAAATCCGCTTTCGCGCAACCGTTATTTTTAAATAGGAGTTTTCAATCTGCTACGCAATGTCATAGCGAGGCTTCGTCATTCACTATGGCATTCAACGGCGAAATAAGTCCTACGGACAAGTTACTCTACGCACTTCCGTGCAAGGTCCTGAGTATAATTCGCAAGTGATGAGGAACACACCCATTTGTTAACTTACACGCTGTGGACGCGCACGTTTATGGTCTCCTGGTCTCCTGGAGAACGTACACTAAACTAAATTCCGTAAACCGTAACCAAATCACGTACGTAACGCCCCTATCTTGCATTTGCACTATGTTGCTGAACCCCATGCACCATTTTTTTATTCGCCGTGTAGAACCTCGCCATCAAAGCGCGCACGCTTCAGCGCCAATATCTTATCCGCGATGACTTGGTTTAAGAATAATCCAGGTGACTGCAGAAAATTTAGAGGCGTTAAAGGGCGATCAATTTCATTTTCTCATTCACTTTTATTGCCTTGGCGTTCGAGAATAAGGTCACAGATGCGAGGTACTGCATTGAAGTGAACATAAAACAAACAAACAAAAAAAAAAAAACATTCTGGTACCGTTGGGCTTTACTGTTCATGTATTGCTAAATATGCTTATCTGCTCACTCTACACTACTACTTCTGTCTTTTTTCCGTAGCAATAATACAGACACAATGAAATCCTAGAATCCGACAAACACGCAAAGTGCCATCGTTAGGGAAGTGCGACCTCATGCTAGGACAAGGAAGATTGTGGAATTTCACTACACCATTGAAAGCTAAAAAAATTGACAAGGACGCCACCGCCATTTTGGTGATTTCGTTGCTCATTTTACTCAGAGGTGAAGTGAGGTTATCAATAACAATTAGATAACAAATATTCGGAGTACGTGGATAACTACTCACACACACAAGGAAAACAGGCTGTACACACGAACTACTGTATTGAAGCTATCCCAGGAAGCACAGTGTACTGAAAGTCGGGTGTATTATAGAGAGTGTTTTTGGATTACAAGTGACGAACGAAGAAGAAACGCTTTTCTCGCGTCACGTACCACGTAGGCCGTCGTACCGAAATATGACGGCCGAAATTGTATGACGCCGAAGGCGGAGGCGTAGTGGTTCGGTGCGAGTCGCCGGGATTGTATAGAGGGTCGAGTAATGTGCATTCGAATCCTTACGACATATTGTTTGTTTTTAAATATGTAACTACATCTGTGAATTTTACAGAATCAGAGTTGAATGATGCCCATTCGTGACAAAGGCTGGGTTAATAGCATTGGAGACATTGCCCACGTTCACTAATGTTCGTTCGTCAGAAAGGTTAGGTTAGGTGCGGTGGAAGCATAGTGCTCACGTCCAGGATGGGCCCACGGCTCTGTTCCTCCGGATAAATATTGGTGACCGGGCTGTAGGGGGCGGAAAAAGAACGTGTCGGGAAGGCGAAGCCCTCGGGAAGTCGAGTGGTCGCTGAAGCAGAGGTCGCTCGCTCAACTCCCGTACGTCACTTGTAGTCCGAATACACTCTCCCGATGCACTAGGGGTGGACGGATCGGTCAAAGTTTCGTTTGTAGTTCGCAGCAGACTAGATAGGCAGCCACAGAAAGATAATGAAGTCGACGACCACCTCTCACGTACCTGACTTTCAGTACACTATGCTGTTGCTGCTGATGAGCGGACCATCGTGTTTTCTGCTCTACCAGACATGTTCACTTTCTGGGGGAGGCACAAATCAACATACCTCCCCCCCCCCAATCTGTTCTTTATGCTGTCTTCAGTTCGTTGTCGTAATGACTAACATTAACACACGAAATTCTTGGTATATTTCTATCCAACGTGCATGCAGTGTGGTTTCCGTCGGGGAATGCACTGCCAACCAAGGCAAAAAACAAGAAAGGCTGCCACCCTGAGCATATATGCACTACTTCCTTGCTGTTTTACTCTACATTTTCTAGATAGGTGGTTAGTGTAGGTCGTTGTGAAATTGAGTTGTCCTGCCTGTTCACAGTGTCCAGAAACTTCAGCGTGGAATTGTAGTATTCCATTTCCCAGACCCCGACAGGCTCTTCTTCAGCTATTTCTATGTTCACGTTCTTGAACATCAGATTCAAAAATTGCTTCCATTCCACCTAAGAAAACAAAAGAGGAGTCAAGGTAAAGTACATAGAAAAACACCCAGCAACCCGGCGGAGCACAAGCTAAATGAATCCAGCTCATCCTAGGCGCAGTCGATGGTTTTGCAGAGAAACTGTGCTTCTTTAATGCTGAAGGATTGGCTTTCTCCTAACGAGTACCCTTTCTAGGTAGCAGGTGACATTGCTGGTATTAGTGAGGTCGTGTACGACATGCAATTCTGAAACACTATCAGATATCTGTTAGACAGTAGCAATCACCGTGGTCAAAACGATGGAGAAAGGGTTGATGGATCATTGTTGTCGTCCTTGCAGAAAGACCCTTCCCCCGTCCGTTTCAGAGGAAAAACGCTCAGCCAGGATAGTTCAGCGAACTTTAGTGCTAGCTATTCTTGCGCGTCTCACTGTTCTTCTGAGCAGTGGTACAATGGCGTAACTCTTGATTTCGCACGATCGTGTCCAATGCTTCGAAGGAACAGTCCAGCAATCTAGTGAAGCACAGGTTAACGAAAAATGTGTTAGGCTGTGAGCACTATATTTTGCTCACAGACTATTTCTCCTGAAGCAGGGTCTCGAAGCCACATTTTCCTTTGACTTCCTTTGGCGTTTTCCTTCGATCCGTGTTCAGTACAGTAGGTGCAGTATACGTACAGTCATAGGCACTTCTGGCCAATCTCCCGTTTCGGTGGCTTTGCTCCGATAAGCGCCCGACTGGCGGGCAACGAGCGAAGCACTGTTGG
>JARGYV010057621.1:0-11913 GCA_029532675.1 Ornithodoros moubata | reverse complement strand
TTGGGGCTCATCAGCAGTGCGCAGGTAGGTGACGTTCGAAGGATGGCTTCAGATGGTCACGTGGCACGTGATCTCATCTGTCAGGGTGACGAGACGTCACTCACTGAACGCCCAGTGCGAGCCAGTAAGTAATAGAAAAAGAGAATGTAGCCGAAGCTCTTTGGCTGCACGTATAGAAGAGGTATATAGGTTGAACGCCACCATACGAGCACTGGACAGCTGTTTCGCCCTAGTTGGGGCTCATCAGCAATGCGCAGGTAGGTGACGTTCAACTTATATACCTGTTCTATACGTGCAGCCAAAGAGCTTCGGCTACATTATATTTTTCTCTCTCTCTATATATATATATATGCATAAAGAGAATGTAGCCGACGCTCTTTGGCTGCACATAAAGAACAAATACATAATAGTACATAAACAGTACATATACATATATGTACACAGTTGTGTCGACATATATGCGTGAACCAACTATGGCTGTATAAACATGTTCTAATTTTATACTTGCGTCCACCACTTACCGGTAAATTTTTCAGCTGGTCTCAGAGTGTGCGCCAAGACGACATGGGATGCGCTGCGCCCTTTGGGGTTAGTTGCGTAGACAACGACGCGAAAGGTGGTTCCCCCTCGGAGGTTCCGGATAATGAAAGCCGGAACGCCTGGAGGCGAACTCAGGTTGCCATACAAGGTTCCTGACTCCAGGTCATAAACCTCGGCTATGAAGATAGGTGGTGACATTCCACCGTCCCAGTGGCCTTCAATGCACTCGAGCGACATGCCGTCTTCTGTGGCGTTTACTTGAGAGCAGTTGATGACAGAATCGGGAGGACCTGGAGTATTAACAAGCGAGCTCAGCTTATACGATATCATTACAATGGTTATAATAATTCGTGGCTCTGCTTCGCGAGAGAACTGCTTTTTATGAGCAACGCCACAGCGGCCTGTCGAGCAAATCTCGACCCGAGATCTGGACATACGGAACAGTGTATTTTATATCCCGGAGGAAGATGACGTCCATGGGTAAATTGACACCCGACTACCAAATTGCTGCCCGTTATTTGCCCGGATCGAACTAGTACACTTTAGATCGGAAGGCGAACGCAGTACCGACCAGGTCATGCACCAAGGCGGATGCTGACAACTTCATGTAGGGTAGTAGCGAATGTGTCGAAAACTTCAGAATTGTACGACTGCAACCTATTGCAATATCAGATGATGATGGTTCGTTTGGTTCAAGGAAATGAAACGGTGACCCCAGGCAAGACACAACTCATTGCAAGACTCATGGGTGACAAGATCAGTTTCTGCGAAGTTGTACTTTCGTAAAAAGACATTTAAAACATACAGTTTCTACTGTTATGCTTCTAAAAAATTAAAACCAAAAATAGCTGGACAAGTGAACGATATCAATTTGAACGGCGGCTGGGTGCCTCAGCATCGCATGTGGACGATTTATTCCTTCCGTTGTTTAAAGTGAGTGTACATGTGATGGCAAAAGCGGTTGCTTTTTTCTTCAGCCTTTCATTCAAATTTAGGCCAACTTGACAGCGGCATTCAGTATCTGAAATTTGATGCATGCCATTCGCTACGATAACAACAACACTCTTTCAAAACTTCCAGCGTCCTTATCCGAAGCAGTAAGCGGCGGTCACAACCCCTGGCCCATCGTAAAGAGTTCACATAAAACAACTCTTTATCCCCGGAACAATAGCACTCATTCATGTCGCCGAACTGTTTATTCCGCGTTGTAGTCATCCGCAGCGCATCCGAGACCCGCTTCAAAAGAGATGGTTGTTTTTGCGTCCTCACCGCGACCCTTCATCGAAGGAAGGCACTCTTTAGGGGCTGCACGCACAGATTCACAAGGAGGAAAACGTGGGCCCACCCACTGCCAAAATTTCCGTCACTAAAACAAAAGGGCATTTTTCTAACGAGCCAGATACACGGAATGGGTGGGTGGACTGCAGGACAAATGTTCCGTAAAGGTGGCACTTGCAACTGGCTCCGCAGCAACAGCTGCAAAATGATGTAAAAAGAAAGCCAGTAATCGTTCATTCAGAAGGAAGAAGTTTCTTGCGGCTTGATCTGCGACGCCTGACAGGGTAAAAGCTATAAAAGACATGGAGAACATTCTGGATGTGAAAGGTTCGTTCGTTGGGCTCGGCGGTCAGGAAAACTGAGGGGAGGAACGTTTTGTTGAGAGCTGCCATCACTTTCGAAAGCGGGCTGGAAAAGGCAGTTTAGATCACGGTGTGACCGCTCAAAAGAATACATGTTTAGCGGTAATGCGAGTTCTCTTATTTTCTTTCGATTGTATTTTCTTTTTTTATCTCTATTTTTCTCTTAAGAACGGAGGTGTTTTCATTACGATCCCTTCTGAATTCTTGCGTACGCTCGGCATATTACGAATAGAGACATTCCAGCGAGCTGAAACAAGGGTAACAAAGAGCAGGCTGAAAGAAAATCAAAAGTTAAAGTTCGCAAGCACATCAGAAAAAAAAAAGAAAAAAAAGCTCATTAGGAACGAACAGTTTAAGTGCGTTTCATTTCTTTCCTTCCTTCTAACCAGCTCTCTTGTTTCGGTTATGTGTGTGCACATTCCCCTTCTTTCAATTAAATTTACCTGTCCAAGTAAGACGATAATATGTCATATTTTCATTAATCCAGCGTAATATATAGTTGTTAGCATTGTGCGAGATAAGTCGTCGTGAAACGCGCCAGTTGCGTTGAAAGTGTAAGTAAAGATTCCGTTGGCATTGAAAGCCGACATGAGGTTTGGAGAAATCCAATGGCGTCTTCTCCTTTGATTTCTCGGTGTCTCATCCGGGGATGTTGAGCTAGGGTCATCTCCAGCATCTCAAATATACTTTTTCATAAAAGAGTATGAGCGAGAGTCTGAAGCAGCAGTGCAACAGAAAAATTGAGTCCAGCTCTTCTAGATCCATTAACTTCCATATGGTATCGACAGCCGCTTCGTGAAAATACCTGCTCTTTTCACAATTCCCCAAATTTATTTCATTTTTATCATTTATTAAGGAGCCCACAAGTTAAGGCTCTCCTTTACGAAAGTGGGGATCACTCAAGCGAGCTCCACACCGTCTGCATAACAAAAGGCTTAATATCACTTTGCGGCACGCAAATTCAAGCGCTCACTTCACAAGAAAGCGTGCTAAACTGCTACATCTAAATATCCAGTTTTCAAGCATGGCTGGTGTTTACGGAATGCTGCTCAATGCAAGCATAGAATGCCTCCCGTGACAATTTTATTTGTCTTGTTCCTATTGGAATGTGTCCTGAAACAACAGTTTAACCAACGCTCAACTTTAGAGAACGCATGTGTACCTCGGAGTCACGCGGGTTAATAAACAAAATATCTTCTTTCCTTCCCGTCTGCAGGTATATTTGGCAGCAGGCGTTGGAGGTGCTCCACGTTCGTCATCCTAACTGATTTATGTTCGAAGCTATTTCCAAGGCCAAAGCGACAAAAGAATTCGAATGAATGATGAAGCCTCTGAGCGGTTAATGCAGCATCAGACTCTACGCCGAAGAGCATCAAAAGAGATTGGTCGCAAAGGAAGACCGATGATATTGCGCTTGAGTCAACAACAGTTCCAGAGGTTTGGAGGACCTCTTTCATTTTTCTTTCCTTACTGATGCTAATCGTGGAAGATAAATTGTACTGCCGTAACGCCAGTTTGCCATACGAAATCCGATTCACCCAGCCTGTTACTAGCCTTCGGTATTTTGACATTTTTAGACCCCAACATCAAATAGATGATCCGCACTTCCGTAGCAAATTGCTGATAACAGACAGATGCTTTCAATAAAGTTGAGGCATTACCAGTTCAGCGATTGCTTGTGAGAACTGCAGCACTCTGTGCTGAACCAAGATACGCGAAAGAGAAATCTTACCAAGTGTTTCGAGGTGCCTCAAACCCTATTGCAAGCTAATGATATTTTGCGCGAAATGAGTAAGAAACGAGCCGGCTGTGCAATCATATGTACGTTAAAAGAACATTAAAAGAAACGTTCGTTTATTGGTTCATAAGCGTTTGTGAACAAGCGCATAAAAAGATTGTCCGTAAAATATTTTGGTCAAGCCTGTAACATTGTTGTGTGTACCAAGGAGACAGGCACGAACAGGTGCGTGGTGTTGAACCCAGAAGCAAAAAGAATGCTCTTATTATTATTTTTTTTTTTTGCGCGGACCGATGTCTCGCGGTGCATGACCATGACGATGGCCATGAGGTTGAACGCTACAGCTCCCCCCTTAGAGGTGAAACGGAGTAGTGACAAGTGGCTTTGCCCAGTGTACGCTTCGTCGGGGTCGACTAGGTGAAGTCTGCGTGAGAAGTGAGGAACTGGGGTTTTCAACGAAGGCCGGCTTAAGACGGTCGATGGAGACCTTTCAACGGCGTCCATGGACGTCAACGTCGAATGTCTTGTCAGTTCAGTGGAGTAACCTGAAGGGACCATCATAAGGTGGTTGAAGAGGGCGCCGCACGGAGTCACGACGAAAGAAAACATGCGTTGACGTGTCGACGTTACGAGGATGGTGACATACGGGTTCGGCAACCGTGCGGTGCGGGATGTACGTCACGGCGCACATCGTGTCGCGGAGGCGGCTAAGGAGACTTGTGGGGTCATGCGGTGGACGAGGCTGGCACGACGGCGAAGGGAGGAAATCACCGTGCAGGCGAAGCGTCCCGTATACTACCTCAGCGGCCGTAGCCTGGATGTCGGTCTTCAGGCTGCACCGGAGGCCGAGAAGTACCACGGGAAGGGCGTCATACCAGTCCTCAGGATTCTGTCGAGCGCGCAGTGAGGCTTTTAGGACACGGTGGAAACGCTCTACCGTGCCATTTGACTGTGGGAGGTACGCTGTGGAGGTTCGTCGCTGTTGAGTTCTGAACTGGTTAAGCAGCGAGTTGAACGTGTGTGACTTGAACTGCAGACCTCGATCTGTTATCACCACCGCTGGCGCACCAAAGCGGGCGACCCGGGCAGTGAAAAACGCACGGAACACGGAGTCAGCCGTGATGTCCTGAAGAGGGCAGACCTCAGTCCAACATGTGTAGCGGTCGACGCAAGTGAGCATATATCGGTGGCCACGCGACACTGAAAGGGGACCGACAGTGTCGACGTGGACGTCACTGAATCGGCCTTGCGGAGGAAGGAAAGCTTGTGGTGGGGACCGTGTGTGGCGTCCAACTTTCGCTGCTTGACAGGAAAGGCACTCTCTGGCCGCTGACTCAAACGCTGGCCGATAATCCGTTGCGTAGCCTTAATGCCAGGGTGAGTGAGGCCGGGGTATGCGTCGAAAACTTGTCGGCGGTATCGAGAGGGGAGGTACGGACGTGGTGTGGTTAGAGAAGTGTCACACGTGATGGTGACAGCATGGTCAGTGCTGAGTGTTAGTTCGGCGAATGACAAGCTCGTGGAGGCCGAGCGAAGGAGACGAAGTTCGGGGTCGTTCTGCTGAGCTTGTGCAAGTTCAGGGTAAGATAGCTGAGGGGGTAAATCCATGACGTGGAGAGACAAGCGCGTTAGCGCGTCAGCCACAGAGTTGTCCTTACCAGCAACATGCCGGAAATAGGTGGTCAGCTCGGCTAAGAAGGCCAGCTGTCTCTGCTCGCGATCTGAATGGCTGCTGCACATGCATCAGTGCTGCACTGCACTGGCATCGGAATGGAGCGCTTATCGCTGATACTAGCGGCTTGTGATCGGTTTTCACGTGGAAAACGGAACCCTCGAGGAAGTGCCGGAAGTGTTTCGCAGCTGAGTAAGCGGCAAGGAGATCACGCCCAAAGGTGCTGTATCGCTGTTCAGTCGGGGTGAGGGTGGGTGAAAAGAAAGCCAAAGGAGACCACATGCTTCGTATCCTTTGTTGCAGAACTGCCCCAATAGCTATGCCCAATGCGTCGACCATGAGGCACGTCTCCACGTTTTCCTGGGGGTGGGCTAGGAGGGCAGCATCCGCTATAGAGCGCTTGATGGTGACGAACGACTGCTCGTTCGAGTTGTCCCAAGGTAATACAGCACCGGCCTTAAGTCGTACCGCGAGTAAGTCGTGGAGTGGTCGAAGAATTGACGCTGCGTGTGTAACGAATCGCCTGTAAAAATTGGCCAGCCCTAGGAAGCGGCGGAACTGACCAACAGAGGTGGGGCGACGGTAATCGGCAATTGCCTGTAGTTTCGCAAGCAGCGGCTGTAGCCCGTCGGGTGCAACGACGTGACCCAGGAATTCGAGCATCTGCGTGCGGAATTCGCATTTCACAACGTTAATGGAAATGACGTACTTCTGTAAGCGTTGGAAAGCAGGCGGAGATGACTTAGATGCTGAGCTGATGAGCGCCTAGCGACGAGAATATCGTCGATATACGAGAATGTGAAATCTATGCCGCGAAGGACGTCATCGATGAACCGTTGGAACGTCTGCGCGGAATTTCTTAAACCGAACGGCATGCGGAGGTACTGGAAAAGGCCGAAAGGTGTGGTAATGGCGGTCTTCAGAATGCTGTCAGGGTGGACAGGTATTTGATGGTAAGCCTTGACTAAGTCGATCTTCGAGAAGATTGTAGCTCCATGAAGGTTGGTGGTAAAGTCGTGGATATGAGGCAGCAGGTACCTGTCGGGGACAGTGACACGGTTGAGTGCACCGTAGTCGCCGCAGAGCCTCCAGTCACCAGACTTCTCCGGTACCATGTGTAGTGCCGACGCCCAGGCACTTGAAGAAGGACGGATTATTCCCAGGTCTTGCATGTGTTGGAACTCATTCTTCGCTATGCGAAGTCGTTCCGGTGTTAGACGACGAGGGCGTGCAGAAACGGGAGGTCCGGTCGTGTCTATGTAGTGGAAGACTTTGTGAGTCGGGGAGGTGAACTGGTTGCAGGGAGCGACTAGCGCAGGGAACTCTCGCAAGAGGTCGTGAAAAGGTGTCGTCGGTGGAGGGAGCATTAAGGTCGCTGAGACGTACGGCGTGGACAGCAATGTCCAGTTGACACGGAATTTGGTGTTACCGTCAATTAGGCACCTGTTGGACATGTCCACTAAGAGATTGTGGTGCCGAATGAAGTCAGCGCCCAGAATGGAGTGTGAGACGTCCGCTACGAGGAAAATCCAGCGAAAACACCTCCGAAACCCTAGACTCACAGTAAGTGATCGTTGTCCGAAGATCCTGATCGGTGTTTGGTTAGCAGCGCGCAGAGTCGTGAGGTCTGGCGTGAAGCGATCTGTTGCTAACGGTGGAATAACGCTGACCTCCGCTCCTGTGTCCACAAGAAATTTCCGGCCAGCGTGACGGTCCCTTACGAAGAACAGACTACTTCCGTCGCCGTTAACGCCGGGGCAATGCATTTCCCGTCCAGGAACATGGTGTGCAGCAGTTCCTCGCCGCCGCGCTGAAACGCCGGTGAAGCCAACACGGGCCGGAATCCGTTTGGTTGTAATAACTCGTTGGAGAGCGGCGGCGACGGTGAAGCGGTTGAGCTACGAGTTGTCGGTGCTGTCGTAGAGACGGCGAGCGGTCAACAGGCTGCAGCCGAGCCATCATACACTCCAATCGTTCGATCCGTGTGCGATAGTCGTCGGATGTTGGGCAAGGCACGGAACTTTGCGCCACGACGTTGGCCATGTCGCGTGGAATATCCGGTGATCCTACTCCTGTTACGCGATCTGCGAGCTCAGCGAGCTTGCCAATGGTTTGATCACTGGATGCGGCGAGAATCATGCGTACCTGCCTTGGTAGCCTTTGTAGGAGTAGCTCACGGAAGAGGCTGTCGTCAGCCGAAGAATGTTCTCCGGGCAATCGCTTCATTCGGCGTAGTAATTGTGTTGGCCTACGGTCGCCCAACTCTTCAGACGCAAACAGCTGCTGCAGCCGGCTAACAGCTGTTGCTCGGAGGTGGTCAATCGTCCAATCAGTGCGGTCTTGAGAGCGTCGTAAGGATTGGCTTGTGGTATGTTGCGCAGTACGTCGCGAACCTCCGCCATGTCGGAAACCGAAAGCGCAGAGACAACGTGGTGGTATCTGGTCTTCTGGCTGGTAATGCCGCGGCTAGCGAATTGTGATTCCGCTTGCAGGAACCAGAGAGTCGGCTCGGTGGACCAGAAAGACGGCAGACGGAACATACCACCACTCGCTATCATAGTACTAGTTGCGTATTCGGCGTCTTTGCCAAGGGGCATGTGATCGCTGGCGGCAGCCATATCAAGGCGCCGGAATCCTCAGTCGTCCACGTACGGGTCACCAATGTTGTGTGTACCAAGAAGACAGGCACGAACAGCTGCGTGGTGTTGAACCCAGAAGCAAAAAAAAAAAAAAAATTTTTTTTTTTTTATTTTTGCGCGAGCCAATGCCTCGCGGTGCCTGACCATGACGATGGCCATGAGGTTGAACACTACAACATAAAAGCAGTTTGGGCGAAGCGGCAGTGGCGGCTGCGAGAGGTGCTCGCGTCCTTGAGACACTGCCATTCACAAATAACGGCAAGTGTTCAAGCATTCTCATTCGTTGCATCTGCCGCGAACGAGGGGAGGCGAGCTGCAAGACCCCATGATATTGTCGGCCCCATTTGGGCAAGACTGCTTTGTGCTTATAATTGTGGCCTACGTCACAGGCGTGTCATCGGAGTAGACGTGACAGACTGCGTCACGTACCCGTGATCTGTGAGGTGCTCTTCGAAGAAAAAGACTTTGCAGGGCTTCAGTTACGGGTGTGTGAAACAAGTACGAGAAATGTATGCAGAGACATGTGTCCTTACTACCAACAATAACAGGTGCATTTCCTCCTCACTTAGTGTACCCTTTTTTCTCGCTTACCTGCAGGAACAATGGTGTAGGCGCAGGGCTCCCTCTGGATGCCGACCGCGTTTGTTCCCCAGCAGAGAAGGGTTCCGAAATCGTCGTTTGTTTGTGGCACGAAGTTCACAACACTATGCGAGTAACTTGACGAGACTCCCTTGGTGATGTCCATGCGCTTCCCCGCCGCTGAGCTGTTGAAAGACCAACGGAAGGACACATCCGCGGGGTCGGCGTCCAGGTCGCACCGCACAGATACAGACTCCTGTTTGGACACCCCGTACACGAGCTTCTGTCCGGATTTGCATACGGGAGCGTCTGCAAAAGGTCACGCCGAGTGAAAAAGCAGAAAATATAAGATAAAGCTGAAAATTATGCATCACTAGTTAGATTTGGAAAGTGATATAAACAAATCCGAGCCGCCAACCACTGTTTATCAGTAGACTTCATGAATTCTCATCCGCTCTACTAAATAAAACATTGCCAGCATCAATTGCGTAATCATGCATAACTTGCGCTGATCACAAGCGTGCGCTAATAACCTGCTGGATTATAATAGCCACGGCGTTCAAGTGTAAAGTTTATGCAAACGAGCACGCTACAGACTCTACGGTTCCTGTCTGTCCGAAAAACCTCCTCGAGTGAAGCCGATTTAGTACAATTATAATATACGTTAATAAGATGCATATTATAACATGCCCTGAGTTAAGCATGCGTTGTGCAGAGTTACGGGTGGCGCAAAAAGACGAACGTCGATCTCTTCCGTGAAAAGAAGAGAAACAACTTGGATCGTGGCACGCTGTTTTTTTTTTTTTTTTTCAACTGGCCAATTCAATCATCCCCAGTAACAGCAACTACGTTTGACTCTTTAGTCAAACGTAGTTGTATCAAGTATAATTTGCAGTATTGCGGTAAATTTCATCATTATATCCAACCTTTTGTTTTCCCTAATTTTCATTCTATGCGAGTGTCAAATGCAGTACACATTTTTGAAGCACTTCAGCGTTTCCGAACGGCAAGCCCTTATAGAGGTGGGCTTACCCTAAAAGAAAGAAATAAGTTGCCGCTAAAAACGCAAAATAGCTCACTAAAAGGGACACAAATAAAAGTGCGATTGGACGCGGATTGCAAACTGCAGCTATATTTTAATGCGACAGAAAGAGCTGAGCTCCAGCGAACGCTGCGAGCCAATGTCGTTAACAGTGGGAACGAAAAAACCACGCCAGCAAGCCCACCAATAACTGCGCAACAGCTTGCAGAGACGCAATGCTAGCCATCTTCCCCAGTCTTGCTCTCGCCCAGCCGAAGTCGTTGCAGCCCTGATAACAACCACCGTTCTGTTATCGAAGATTGCGAGCGGCTGCCTCTGCTTTTTTTTCCTTTTGCCCTTTTTCTGTATTCAGCTCGATCCACTTGAGGGTGTGCGGCCACGAGTTTTTGGCGTGCCAGTTTTAGTATACCATAAAAACGCTGTAACCTCAGTGCCGCCTGGGGTGTGTTGCGGGGTGGTACACTTTTATACGGCGACCTTTTTGGCTTTCCCTCCGACAAGGAATGGTTTTTGAGCGAGGAAGGGGGAAGGCTCGTGATGGAATACCGGAAGTAAGCTGCGCCGCGAGCGGGAACGAATTTGCTTAGCAAATTCGAAGGAAATTTACAGGTCCCATGACACGCACTTCCGGCTTTATTGGAATCGCCTTCCTGTTCCTACTTCTCCTCTCTTGATGATATACATTCGTGCTACGTCTGGTGTCAACTCGACAATTCTACGACTTCTACGTACGAAGTGGCAAACTGGGCTGCATCACACAGTGAGTGAGGTACTCTGTTTTGTTGTTTTCCCTATCACTTCCCCGTACAGGAGTTCATTTTCAAAGCCTATCCTCACCCAGAAAAGGGCGTCCTATATCACCTGGTTTCTGGGAAGAGTTTTTTGCGGCGTATAATCTATCGTGCTTTTTTTTTTTTTCCTTAATGGGACGGTCTCGGACCCGACGACCTGTTTGAGACCTATGCCATTCGAATTGCCATTGTCGAAAATAACACAATGTTAATTCACCAGAAACGCAGTAGATATTAAGGTAAACGAATTAAATGCATACGAGAACAATATCCGGTACGTCAGCAGTTACAGGAGTCCACTATTGGCGGAAAGCGCAGCGAATCGAGGCAATAGAAGCACACGACGGCACGCCGGGTCCGATTCAAATTTCAGTTTGAGCATTCGCCTGTAAGAAAGGCGATCGCTGTGATTGCGCACGGAAGCCAATCAGAAGAGTGAGAGACTCCGCATTCCCTGCCACTTCCTGCTGACGTCACCTCATGGCGCTTTTTTTATGTAAGAAAATAAGGAGACAATAGAAACACGTGACATCCGACGTCTGCTATCTCTACTATTTTGTTCAATTTCTCCAAAACTATTGTGCTCCTGCTGATGGGCTTTTGATGCGGTCGACCTTTCTGTCCGAGGCTGTCCTTTTCACCTGATGGTGCATTGGTACGTTCGTATTCTAAGCTTATGCGCAACTGTTGCCTCCTGGCGTTGTTGTAACAAAGAGGACTCGTTCCTTTCAATGATCACCGGCGTCGCAGTAATAGTAATAATAGTACTAAACTTTGGCAGTACAGTTGGCGTGTGTTTGACCTTTTTTTAGTATAGTAGACTTAGTATAGCCATTTTCGTAGCTCGTGGCACATGAGATATACAATGTGCAACTTCATGCAAAGCAGATTAATGTACTAAATGTGCTGCTTAATATGCTTATTTTATTTATTTATTTCTGATACTTCTGGCATCAACGTGCCGTAGAAGTTTGATATACTGAAGGTGCAATACAATATAAGCACAATACATATATGCAGGAAAAAAAAAAACACAGAACAGAGAGCAGTCACCGATCCTGATAAGAATAATAATTACTAATGATATTAAAGAACGAAGATAGGGTATCACAGTCTATGACGTTATGCGGTAAAGCGTTCCAATCCCTAATAGCGAGAGGAAAGAAATATATATGACAAACATTAACGGGCCAAGGACTGAGCCCTGCGGTACGCCTGAAGTAACCGGTAATACAGAAGAATTTTTACCATCGTAATAGACAAACTGTTGTC